>JASDQU010349174.1:0-12271 GCA_032191745.1 Picea mariana
GTGTAGGAACAATGGCCCAGGGTGGGGAATGGTCCAGGTTTAGAAGACAGGACAATTATTCTTCCTTGTTTGAGAAGAATAGTCTAGATATCTCATTGTTCTACTCTGAGGGCAGATATTCATTCATATCTCACAGACGTGAGTGAAAGATTGGCCCAAATGATTCAGTTTATTTTAACAATATTTTTCTGTCCAGGTTGGCATCAGATGATTGTTATGGAGACTGCTTGCCTCCAGACAGTAGAGATATACTACTGTGGTGGATTTGTTCCACTGTTTCTGACTATGTTTCACGGTTTGAGTAGTTGCGTACTACCATGGATAAACATAGGTGTGTTATATCAATTGATATTGTACCAGTTGTCATAGGAGATTATCCAGTTGGATAATAATGACAATGCTCATAATACTACCAGTTGAATGGTCAGTTTGTGCTCAAGACCATACCTCCCTAGCTAGGAGGGAGTGTTGATATTATGGTAGCTTCGGGAGGTATGAACCTCTATTGTGACCTATGACGAGGTTAGAATATTCCGGAAGGAAGCAAAGAAGTAAAGGAAACCCTAGACAAGATGTCGACTGCAGAAATATAATTAATGTGAAATAATTAGTACCCAGAAGGAGAAGTCAGCCCCAGTAAGTCTGCCAGACCACTATAAATACAGGGTGCCAGTCTCATTATTCACACTTCTCAGAATTGCAGAGAGCAGTTTCTGCGCACTACAGTTGGCAGTTTTGTGCACAAGTTTCTGGGGAAGGTGTTGCTAGGTGGGACTATCTGATCAGTTTGGTTTCTATTCTTGCTTGGTGCATTAGCCTTGCTTGGCTATTGATTGCTACCAGTATTCTTCTCTATCAAGGTCAAGGTGCTCGAAGGGTGGCTTCGGCCTATGGTTGGGTGACAAGGGTATTGTCAATGGTAAAATGAGCACAATCTTTCATATTCTAACACACATCCTAGTGTAATCATCAATAAAAGACATGATATATTTATTTCCATTTGCAGAAGGAGCAGGCATAGGGCCACACAAATCAGAATGAATTAGTTCAAGTTTTCTACATGCTTTGGAAGAAGAATCATGGAATGGTTGTTTGCTATGCTTTCCAAGGATACAAGCATCACATCGTTTCAGTTTCCTAGGAATATTAGGAAGACCAGAAACACCATTCTTTTTCAATAAACAGAGAGTGTCATAATTTATATGGCCAAATTTAGCATGCCACAAAAGACTAGATGACATTATACCTTCACTGTGATGAGAGAGGTATGCAACACTTTGTGTATGGGAAGATGTCCCATTCAACTTTAGCAGTCTTCCATCTTCCATTCTAGTCATAACAAGCATGTTATCAGAATCCTTTCGTATTTCAACTTTGTCACCAATCATATGAACAGAGTGACCTTGTTGTTTGATGTGCACAAGGGACAACAAAACTCATTTTTAGCTTAGGAAGATAGACCACATTATGCAGAAGAAAATTCAGGAATCCAGGCAACTTAAGTCTGGTGATGCCCATTCTCGAGGGTTTGAGGTTGGACTTGTCTGCAAAATACATTATGCCATCTACATTGTCATTGAAGTCTTCAAATAAGTCTCTTTGGAATGTCATGTGAGAGGTTGCACCTATGTCAAGAAGCCATGCATCTTTCCAAGGAGTATATGCAGTGTTAAATAAATCTTCTGTTACTCCTATATTGCAATGGGCAACAATGTAATGGGAAGATTCAAGTGGGTTAACTTTTGCTAGTTCTGAAGGTTTACCTTTGTCCTCTTTCTTATTTTGTCTGTCTTCTTTGATCTTATCCCATGGAACTCTGCAATCATCTGCTTCATGTAACCAATTCTTTTTGCAACGAGTACAATGAAGATTGGATCTATCACCTTGGTTGTGTCTACCCCCCCTGCCTCTGAAACTATTTCTTCCACGTCCACATCCTCTTATATTGTTCTCTCCTCTGGAAGAATCATGTGGCTTACTCTTGTCATTTTGAGCAAGGTAAACAATCTTGCCAGTTGAAGGAGTTGACTTATTTCCAAAGGTTTTCTCACATTCTGCAACTTTCTCTACCAGAGCATCAAATGTGATGGATTTCATTTGACCACTTGCTTGCATCGATTCGAGGTAGTGAGAATATGAGGGTAGAGAGCCTTAATGAAGGTCGTGAGATGGAGATCAATCTTCACTCCAGTGGCTTCGATGTCATGCATTATGGCTTTGATTTCTGAAGCTAAAGCCATAGGGTCATCATTCTTCAACTCTAGGTTGAAGAGCTTCAACATTAGTTGTATGAGTTCTAGTTCAAAATATGTCTCATACAAGTCATTCAATTTCTTTAAGGCGCCATAAGAATCACTAATAAAAACAATATGAAAGCTCACCTCCTTACTTACTGTCACAGAGATTACAACATAAGCCTTCTGGTCTTTGTCTTCCCATATTTCACGTTCTTTGTTTGAGGTAAAAATGGTTGGTCTGCTACCAGGTCTGCTACTCTTCGTCTTTGATTCTGAGGCTGCAGATTCGAAGTCTGATTTCGCTTCTTCTTCAGTGATTTTGCTATTGTTAGGGACATTTTCTGCTTCACAAATGCCTTTCCACAGATCATTAAAGATCAGTGTGATCTTGATCTTCCTATAGAATTCTCTGTAGTTTTCTTTGTCAGTCAACACCACGTCGACAACGGAGATGAGAGAATGCATTGTCTTCTGGTGGAACTGCTTCTTCAATCAACAACTTGTTAAACAGATGTTGATGTTGTACCCGTTTCGCTCATAATGAGTACAAAAACAAGCTCTTAAAATGCTCCACAAAAGAGATTATCTCATGGGCGAATTTGGGATCAACTCATCCCAGAAAAGCAAAAAAAGCAGGTTTCCTCGAACCCACAATTTTGAACACAGTCACCTTCTTCTTATTTGAATATTTCCTTCTACAAATTGTTTGATATCAAAGGCTCTTCACCTCACACGCCCTGTAATCTCAAGAGGAACTTGACCAGAGCATGCAACAGTCGATCAGAGCGTGCAGAGTGTTATCAATGGTTTGGTGGATGTCGAGGAGCGTGCCTTTGGTGCAGAACGATGTTTTACAGTCCGTGGATTTGAACTCGAATTCAAACACTAATCTGAGCAACGTGGATTCGAATTCGAATGCCCTCGAAAGGATGTGGAGCGTTGGAGTGACAGACTACTCTCTGTGTGCAATTGAACGGACGACTGGTGTGAGGGATGTTGGAAACGCGAGTTAGGGTTTGGCTCAAAAAATTGTAGATAAAAAGGAGTGGAAATTAGAGTTCGTGGATGAGTGGTCGAGTCAACGAGGTTCTTTGTGTTACAAATGGATACGAATGTTGTAGTGTAACTCATGCATCACACGAATTAGTTGCAGGAGGTCGATGGATATGCCAGGGAAACGAGAGAGAATAGGGTTTACTCAAACCAGGTAAACCTAACGCACGAAGATTCGGTCAAAGAATATGGAGAGAATCGACCACAGAATCAGATGGCAAAGGATTAGATAGCAGAGATGGGAGAGGGCATTTTCTGCACAGGAGGAGAAACATTCATGGAGTTAACTACGTTGGCTCTAATATCACTGTCAAGACAAGAGTGGGAAGAAATCGTAACTCCATGTTGATGGTTATTGTATTAGCTTGAAACTCAATAAATTCATAAAATATGATTGATGGTCTTCCCCAACAAGTGACCCTTCCTATCACCTATGACTCTTCATATGTACATTACTGGTACAATAATGCAATCCCAAGGATTGCGTGTCCAACAATTTCTATTCTTTTAGTTTTAGTTTTTCCATGTTGCCAAGTGCCCACCTGTAATGATCCCAAGCCAATTTTTTGCTTGGAATCACTAACTACCACTGATGTATTTGATGTGCAGGTGGCTATTGAAGTTGTTCCCATTATTTAATGGTGTTTATACAAGATTCATCCAATACATATAAGATCATAACACACTCAAGATATAGAAAACACAAGCATAGATCTGACCTTTATTATAAGAAGCATGAATCAGATACAATAGAGAGCAGATCTGGAATAATCCTCAGATGGCTCCAATAGATAATAAATATGAGCTGCTACAAAATGCTCCCGCTAATACAAAAGTTGCCTCCAAACGCTGAATAAGAAGTGAATACCGATACAAGTAGATCTGAGTCGTATGGGTACCAAACTCCTCAAGCTGGAAGATGCCACACTCTAGTAGAAGGCTGAAACCCTCAATAATTCGGCCCAACTGAAGGAAGACTCCAAATGAGCCCAAACTCTACCCACTGATAGATCATGGTGATGAGATCCCCCTCCTGGGGTCTCAGGCCAAAATGCTAAGGCAAACCCCTCCAAAAGCTGAATCCTCTAATGAAATTGGGCGCTCTTGGATGCCTGAAACCCTAGATAACTCGGCCCTGATGAAGGAGGCCTCCAAATGCTCTGAAACTCTCAAGGAATATAGATCGGGCTATGGAAACCTCGTAGGAGAAGTTTCAGATCCAAATTCTAGGTAGAGCTCCCTAGATCTGAGAAATATTGAATCACAAGATGCCCTCTTTGCCTCAAAGCCGTCCCAATCTGTAGTTGAAGATCTGATGATGATAACTCTTCAAGAAAACCCTCAAAGTGATGGTTGAGGACCTGCAAGTAAAACCCAAGTGTTGGAATGCCCAAAAGCTCTCCTGATAAACTGGATCGAACTCTTCTTTAGATAATGATGCGCCCTTGTTGGAAACTCCTGAATAGTACGGCCCAGTTGCTTTTCTGAATCGATAGGTGGATAAGTGATGAGTGTAGAATGGTGTGGGTGGAGTCTTTCATCCCCGAGACCAAGCTTTGGAACAAGTGAGTGGGTCTTTCACCACTAAGTTGCTCACAAGGGTTTGTAACAGCAAAACCCCCAAACTGTATGCTCAAGAGCAATAACAAGCAAATACCAAAATCTAGAATGAATCATAGGTGCGCCCCAACCTTCTATTTATACTTTTTCTTCTATTTCTCTATTGAGTTAGATTAACTCCCAGGGTTAACTCTTCCAGCGCTTCTATTCTTTCATTGAATTATCTTTTACTCCTTTTTACCTTTTCCTCAAGTCAACTTAAGAATATAAACTTAGCTTAGTTGGCCTTTCCCCTTAGTGTGAGACTATGGCCTAGTGGGGATGCCTAGGCCACTGAGTCTCCTCAATACCTCTTCATCAAGAGGTGGGGGACATTACACCACCCACCAGCCCATAGGCAAGAATGAGATTGCCAGTTCCTTACCAGCTCCAATCAGCAATTAATTCACAAAGAGCCCCAATCAACAACCAGCTCACGAAGAGTGAATATGTCACAAGTGGGACTTGAACCCGGGAGGGGAAGATAACAAATTTTCCTCTCTACCACTCAAGCTAGACGCAACTTACATATTATTTCTATTTATAGCTGAGCTATTTACAATTTCTACCTGGCATACAAGTTTATGAGCTCCAGAACCACAAGAAAATTGAATATACATTATTACAGATGTGCAAGGATTTAATGATGAAGATAGTAAGTACTTAAGATGACTATATGTAGATAGATCTTAAGCAATAAATCAAATAAATTGTGCATATGCTTCAAAGCAATGCCTGCTCCAACAGACATATAAATCTGTCAACATTCTCAGATGACAGAGAAACCTACTTGTCATATTCCCTACTTAAATTAGTAAATGTCAAGGATATGAATGATAGATCAAATTGTGCCCTAATGAATCATGTTCTTCAATCAACCCAGCAGAATTTGGATATCGTCGCAACATTAATGAAATCTGAAACCAAGATACACAGCAGGATGGGTTTGAGAGAAAGCAAATGCAACTTAAATAGTAGTATCATCATTATTTAAAAAGATCCTGTTTAATGGCTTTATTTTCACTGATACAAGAGGGCATGTGTCAATTTCATGCTACCATCTGGGTTACTGGTGCAATCTCATTTTTCAAGCATGTTACATGCTGTAAAAATGTTGGCAAATACAACATTTTGCTTTAGTATAACACTAGTAGTCATGGCAACTACGCTATTAAAACAAACAAGGTTATTGTTTTCCAGTTAGCTCTTCACGTTCAGATAGCTGACAATATGCAATGTTTTGGATCACTAAGGTTTATCCTGGATAGTTGTCTAGCAGGACAGTTATAGTCCCATTACAAAAGGTATTTCTTTATTGAATATGCTTTCTCTATATAATGCAAGTGAAAAAAATTTAAAAGGAAGGAAGAATAGATTATTCATTAGAAAGAAGACCAGTTACCAGGAATGGACTCATGTTCAGATTACAAAATATTCTGCCATTAATATAACAAAAGAAATGCTACATTTACCTGATAAGCCAGAGTGTGCTCATTATAGAGTCCCCTTTCTTTCATCTCTTGCATAATCAAACCCACAGACTCCTCCATCTGTGACTTGTATGGATCCCCAGCATTCTTAACATATGTGACTGGCACTCCATGTGCACTGAAAAATATCATCACCTACCATTCACTTTCATCAGTAAGCCTGTCTCAAGTATAGAAAACAAAAAATTTGCAGGCCTTTCAGTTCAGAACTTTCTTCTTCTATGCATAGAATTTTAAATTGATGTGAAATGTCAGATGCCTTCATAGAGTACTGCACCAATATCCTGATTCTGGCATTCAATCTCTTCTATAGAAATGCATTTGTTTATTACGTGACTAAACAGAATCAGCATACTGCCTTCCTACTAGTTTTCTCTTGTGATTGGTACTTTTAAAATTACAACATGATTTATAGGAAACAATGTTGTGAACAGGGTTGAAGTCTTAGTTTCACTTGCTTGAAAAAAATAAGCTGAAGATTTTTAGAGAGGTATATAAGTCCCAACTTGGAGACAGAAAAATTCATCTCTAATTATAAATACTAAATAGAGGAGAAGGCACACCGTATGACAGTTTAAAATGCCTTGTACAACTAGAAAGAATAAATGTCTGTATATAGAAATATTGAAGACTGCATTCCATAAAAAAGACCTACCTTTTCCGGGCATGCAAATCTCTGCAGCTCTTTTTCTATCAAATTTACCATAGCTTTAATATATCCTTGTCGTTGATACCATGATGATATGATGGCATTTGGCATCTTGACAAGATACTCATCCTGACTGAAACAACCAAGAAAGATCCATAGTTTCATTCAAAGCATTTTCTGGTACTTCTGTGGCTTTAACTTTTTCATCAGGCTTATCAAAATAACAGTCTATTTAACTTAAATGGCAACACTCCAATTTACCAAAATATGCTTTTCAGAAGACGAATACTTGAGCCACTTGTGGAGATTGAAAACTGAGGATAGAGTGGCAGCACAACAAGCTTGGTGATTCGGTCCCTCTTTATCTGTACCAAATTGCTCAAAAATTAGAAAGCCAAAGCAATATTTACAAGAAGAGATTGGCAATTAGTTAGTTTCTTCCCTGTAGAGAATGGTTTCAAAGTAAGCTAAATCCTTTCTGTATACCCACATTATTTCTTTTTTCTATAATTCTTCTTTTCATTCTGATAGAAATATAAAGTATATCAAGTGGATTAAGCAACTACTTTGTGCAACAATACACAATTTCTAGTGAATTAATAAGATATTTGTTTGTGTTCTTTTCCTTTTTATAGAAACAAAGATATCAATTAAGATGTACAATGCTACAATGCCCTGGCTATACCATGAGGCTACTTGAAAAACTTGCTGCTTAAAGTGTCTAGACCTTTTAACCTTGAAAACTAAATATGCATAAAATTGTACTCAGCATGTCTCATATTTACCTCTTGTTTACGCCTGTTTTCTTTTTCTCTTTCCTCCTAATATTCTCTAGAAGTTCTGATATTTTTACTATATTCAGCATCAAATACCTCAGTGCTTGGTTCTGCCTGTCTTTCAGTTGGACTCGGTGCTTGGTTCTCCCTATAGAACTCATCTTAGATTTTATGGCTGCCTTTAGTGATAACAACATGCYGAAAGAAAAATAAGAAGAAAAGCTGTGATGTAGACTCCTATTTCCAGCAAGGGTCGTTCAAGCTTGTGGATCTGAAACTTGTGACCAGCACCATGTTTCCTTGGTTTTTGACATAGGGACAGCAAAGCTCATCAAGTGTGATACTACCTCAGCTGGAATCATAGTATACAGCTTGAAGGCTTGGACAAATGGTCTGAGTGTATATGAGAATAACTAGATTCAGTCATGGGAACAGGGCTGAATCATTACTTATTGGCTGAATTTGAACTACAATTAGAGCTGACATTAACTTCCACCATTTGCTGGGCTGGGAAGCTCTTCTTTAGAAACAGATTAGGCCTTAATTTATTGACAGAAAGGGTTTCCTAAAACAGGACATCAAGCATACCTTTCATAATTTCCCAATTACTACCATAAACTTCCAGAAATGTGACCAGGTGTGAAAAAGCTTCAGCTTCTGTGCCAATGAAGTGAGTGTTCTATAAGAGTCATAGTCTATGTCTATAGACATTTCAGATTGTAGAGCGCTCCTACCCAAGAGTCACATTACCTCACCTTACACAATAACAAACCATTGATATGGGTTCAACAAATAATCTAGGTGAAGGAGGCTACAAGCATCATCATAAGCCAAGGTGATCCAACACATGAAGATAACCATGGCACCTAGAAGCATATTACCATCATCACCTAAGAACCAAACCATAACCATCATCAAGGAAATAAGGACCTGGAGCATCACAAGATCCCTCAAGGAGGACCACCATGCTTAACAACCCTCAAACCAAGAAAATTCCCTATAAGTTGCCCACTGATAGTATAATTGTCGCTCATGTGCATATGAGGGGCAACATTCATGATAGAAGATAGTACACTCCCATAACCAGCTCCCAACAAAGAATTGGAGCAGAAAACCCTAGACGTGTGCTTTGCTCAGCCATCCGTGAGACTCAAGTGAAACCAAACAGAAACAATCTTTCCTCACTCCTTCCAACCATGCTTTACAAGCAAGAGGGAGGCTCTCTATATAGGAAATGAGCCAAAAACCCTCTTCAATAAAACAATAATATCCAGAAGCAAAAATAATAAAATATGGAATCAGCTAGCTAGCTGGGGTGCATCACTTCTAGAGAGGTCTAAGTCTCTCTCCTAGAAGCTATGTTAACCAACATTAGCTTTTTACAAAATATATCATGAGATAAGCTGCCATGTACATTTGAGGAGTGTGCCCCCCCCCCACCTTTTCCCTAGCTCAAAATGTCAAAATGATGTCTTGCTACATTCACATGTGGGCCCAAGGTGGTGTGCCCCACTTTCATTTGCCATGGTCAACACTTAAAATCACTTTCCTAGTGAAATCATAGCCAAAATGACTTAGACGTCCAAGGTAAAGTGAAATTAGTCATTTTTTAAATAATTAACCCTGAAAACCTTGGTCCAAACTAAAGAAAAGCTGTCAATTAATCCCAATTAATCCAAAACGCATGCAATCTTCACTAGAAAGTATACAAATACATACAATATGTCTCCAATGTGGGTAAAATACATGACAAAGTTATTGGAGCACAAAATATGATCATGATGCTCAAAGGGGTGAAAAAGGGGTGATGTGATACACCCTCCTAACCAAGTGCACCACCAAGGGAACCATCCATATGCTGAGATAGTGAGGAAAGTGATGAAAAATGTCAACAGGGGCATGGATCTCTTAGCACCAATACCTTTACACGAAGGCAATACACATCTGCCGCAGCAGTCAGTTACTAGGAAACCTTGGGGTTTCTCAGTGAACCATAAGGGCCATGCCCAAAAAGGTACCTGCGTCTACGAAATGCCACCTAAATCACTACAATCAATCTCTGATGATCATAGATGTATGATCAATGATGCCTGTATTGTGGGATATCTTCATGTATGCTGCTATGACACTGCCAAATGACCATGGGGTCCTACTGCACAATGCCCCATGCAATATATGTGGTAAAAGTGGCCCCAACATAAGCACATGTGCTCTGAAAAGAGGACATGATGACTCCAAAATCTCTGGTTACACTTGTAATCACCTCAACATGGAAACAATCAAATGCATAGCAAAAGTGTGACTCTCATCCTGGCAATACATATGACAACACCATCTAAACTGTATGATTGTCAAAGATGGCTCTGAAAGGATGCATGGAGCCAGATGATGATAGGTAAATGCAAGCAACTACTCTAATCTATTGCTCTCCGGAGCTTATTTATCCTATCCTACTTAAGTATGGAAAAATAAGCATGCTAGGTGTAGTCAGAAATCCAATGCAACCCAGTGTTACCAACATCGTGTCGACGAGAATATCATCAAGAGTACAAAAACGAAAACATTGGCAAAATTGGGGAAAAAATCGGAAAATGTCATAAGAATGAAAAAAATTCAAAAATATTCATAATTTTCAATTTTTTAAATATCTAAAGCACCAACAACATCAAATAAATGCATTTCCACATAAATATGAAAAGAGATCTGATATATAAGATGTATAAGATGTCTAATAGAACTAGAATACATCACAAATCAACATTGAATCATGTCAGGACTCTAAAGCCTCAAAATATCATCAAAAAATATAATAAATGTATATCATCATCATGAGTCATCTACAATGAAATCAGATAAATAAACTAATGAATCCCTCTGCCCCTTTTATGGGAAAAGGTGATGGCTCTAGAAATGGATTTTCCTTTAGAGGAAGAAGGCCTTGGGGCTAGCATTGGACTCCGATGTCCTATAGAAGAAGCAGGAGCTAGACTCTGGTATCCTCTACTGGTGCTACTGCCAAGTACAACTCACTCTATCGGAGTCCGTGAAGATATATCCATGTGCATTCGTATGAATCCAAACCATTATACACATATGCAAAGTTTCTCATGTAAATAGCAAGTAAGAGTGCATATAACCAAAATAGCACCGAGTGCAATCCATCTCTGAACCAAAATACATCAACAAAGAGGTCATAAATGGCCTCTAGAGTCCAAAAAAAATCATGCTATAACAAATAACTACATATCATCAAAATCATTACTTATATTAGGATCCTCATCATCAATGTCACCCTCTAAGCATTAAAATAAGATATAAAAAGCTTAGCATGCCTAATAAGTGATTCTACTTGAGTGAAGGGCACATTTTTACTAGGGTCATGACAAAAGAGTTCAACAATCAATGCCACCAACATCGAGGTACATAGAGGGCTTGTTGCGTTGACTAAATGCCAGTTCCATAGCCTCATACATGATAAAATCTAGTGGAAATGTTGTAATACTGCCAATCTTGAAATCCTAAAAACCATTAAGTCTGTTGAATTTGGAATGGGACCTAAAATTCTACTTTCTCCATATGAAGTCCAATGAGRTTGGAACCACTCTCAAACATCATGAAACAATTAATGGTAATGTTAAAAATTTAAGTAGAAGGGTGAAAATGAAAGATAAAGGAGAATATCACTTTTACTTTAAGAATTCAATATTACCATTAATTAGTAGATTACTAGCCTCYTTCTRTTTGCAAAAATGACAAAAAAACTAAGTTTTCAGCTCTTGCTCGCCTCTTGCTCCTTTGCTCTTCAAACCCCACACTCTATTTGCAAATTGACACTTTAAAACCCAAAAATCGGCTTTTAATTCGTGATTGTCCACGGCCTGGCGACATTTTCAATCGACTCGCGAAATTGTCGCATTATATTTGGGAAAATATCGTGATATTTTCGGGCAACAATATCGTCGACCCTCAAAATGGCGATAATATCGCGATGTCAGCAATATTATCACGATGTCGATAACAATGATATGAAGTGTGTAACCATTGGATGAGTTCATCAATGCCATGAACTGTTCCCCTATGTTTAGCCCCCAACCAAAACAAGGAAATATCAATCATCCCCTGAATATAGGCTAGAAAATCCACAAGAACTTGGTGAAGATCTTGTTGACCGCCTCTCCAACATAGGTGGTCAACTCCATGTGCCATGAAGAGATGCATCATCAGATGCAAATTTGTTGAATATTTTCGTTCTATAGGGCATGTTTGGCCCCAACACTTCTTTTTGTAACTAGAATTTTCGCACCCCTTCGTGGGTTAATAATGTAATAGGTCTGCATAAGTCATGTCTAGGTCAGTTACCTTGGGATCGGTTATGTTGACCGCCCATTTAGCACCGGTGGTCAACTCATGTGCCATGAAGAGATGTATCGTCAGATGCAGTATTATTGAAGATTCTTGGTTCTACAG
>JASDQU010349179.1:1569-12238 GCA_032191745.1 Picea mariana
GGGCTCAATGGTTACCCCTAGCTGAATGGTGGTACAAAACTTCATACCATACAACTACACGCATGACTCCTTTTGAAGTGGTATATGGACATAAGTCACCTTCAGTTCTCTCATACTTACCGGGTGCCTCGAAGGTCCAGGAAATTGACCTAACACTTACAGCTCGAGAGGCTATTCTCCGTACCCTCAAAGAGAATTTGGTCATGGCATAGAATTGCATGAAGCAACAAGCAGATCAAGGTCACTCTGAATGTCAATTTTCAGAAGGGGATCAGGTGTTTCTTTGACTGCAACCTTACAAGCAAACTTCCCTCAAGGCCGAGCATTGTCAGAAGCTAGCGCCCAAATTTTATGGTCCTTATACCGTGCTCAAGTGTGTGGGACAAGTCACCTATTAGTTAAATTTTCCCAGCCATTCGAAGCTACATCCTGTTTTTCATGTTTCACGCTTAAAGAAGGTTATTGGAGCTAAGTGCCAAATTCAAACCAACCTTCCAGAGTTAGCTGAAGAAGGATCCATTTGGCTACAACCAGAAGCAGTTTTGGACCAACGTGAGCATCACCTACGTTAGAGAACCATCAAGGAAGTGCTAGTCCAGTGGAAAGATACAACTCCACCAGACGCCACTTGGGAGCCAACTACCATTCTGTAACAATTTCCTCATCTCAAGCCTTGAGGACAAGGCTGTTTTTAAGGGGGCGGACATGTTAGGGTCCTAACCCTCACACAGGTAGAACAATATATTCGGATGTAATAAAGGTCAATATTAATAAGGCCTTTCAATAAAATAGAATAAGGTGGATGTAAGAAGACCTAATAGAAGCTTCCGCTTCTAGAAGGATCTTCCTCTAGATGCTTCTTTTTAGTATAAATAAGAGTCGAGGGTATGAGAACCCTAGCTTGGATATTATTGTAATAGAGCTCTGCTCAACTGGAGGTTGCCCCCTCGAAGAGGCCCGTGAACATTTCTTTCAGATTCAAAGTGCTATTTCTGTTGTTATTCTTATATCATTTCAGTGCTATTGTGGTGAATGTTCTGGTTATATTGCTGTTATTCTGCCATTACTAGCATTTTATTTCTATTCTGCATACATTTTATATTTGGTATATTACAGACGGGGTTCCCCACAATCTAGATCAAATGTGATGAGTCTAGTATTAGCAGGGTCGACTGCCCCCAAGGCGCAAAGAAATGATTTCCGTTGAGTGGGAAAGGTTTGGAGGGCCTCCATGACCGACATGGCTGCAAGAGATTGTGCCAAGTCATCGACTAGACTGTAATTGTGTGCCGCCCTAGCCTGAGGGTTGTTGAAATTATGTCATAATGGGATGCGAGGAATACGAATGGGTGGTTCAATGTTAGGGCGTGGAATCATCAAAGGTTCTCCGGCTGTAGCTGGAGCTACTTTCGAAGTGGTGGGAGTGGATTAAAAGGTGCGGAAACTCTACTGGATATTTTATCAATATTTTTCCAAGTTCATATTAGTGTTGCCAAACTTGTATCGAACCTTTCATGATCTGTATCCTGTGCAACTTCAGAACTGACCAACGACCCTCAATGTTTAGCCATTTGAAAATACTCATTATAATCAATAAAACATTCTTGAAAGGCGAAAACTTGGAGATATAATCGATCCATCTAGGGTCCAAGTAGATTGGCCATTTTTAAGTATATGGTAGCACCTTGGTGAGATTATGCAAGACTTTGCGCAAATTCTAAAAATAGAGGGGATCCTGGCAATGCTTTGTTGGCTAAGTACTGTTGAACAAAATTTTAGTCAACAGTCAACACCTACCCAATCAGACTTGACACATCATCACCTGCCCAGTCAACTTTCTGCGTCAATCATAGAGTCGTATGACCAACTGACATGTGGACTGTATGGATTGCATAGCCAACATTTTTTTGCCTATTTGGAAAAGTGGACATAATGCAATATCTCAACCACATGGGCTCTATTTGAGCCCGTTCAATTTGCATTGTGATCGTGAGGACGAGATCTATGCAATGAATCAATTTTCAAGTAATTTCAAGCACTTGATTTTTGAACATTTTTTTAATCCCCTAGATCACTCCTCCCCATTGGGAAGATTTTGGACCTCCAAAAGACTAATTTCAGTGAATATGAAGATGAGGGTACAATTCCCTCACTTTTCCAACCTCGATCCATTTAGCTTTGCTTGGATTTGTGCCTTTAAGACCAACACAAAGGTATTCCACATTCCCTTGTTTTGAAGTTCTTATCTTTTTGTGAAGGGTTGTATCCTCATGCAATTCTGAAAGATATTTTGGTGAGAAGTCATCTATGGAGGGACTTTGAACATTCTCTCCTTGATCATCAATCAAAGGAGGCTCATACAATATCAAATTCTCAACATTAAAAACTGCATACGTTTTCATATAAGGAGGCAAATCCAAACGGAAGGCATTGTTACCAATATTTTCAAGAATCTTGAAAGGTCCATATCTAATTGGTTTCAGTTTTTTACCTTCTACTTTTAGCCTCTCTTTGCTAATGTAAAGACAAACTTCATCTCCAACTTGGAAATTGTGATCAACATGATGTTTGTCATGTCTTGTCTTGTACTTGGCTTGGCTCTTTTCCAACTATTCTTGTACCATTTGATGCACCAAATCAATTTGTTCAATGAACTTCTTTGCTCTATCAATGTCATAATGACCATCGATAACAATATCCTTCCCAAAGATAAAATCTAAAGCATATTTTGGCAAATAAAAAAAACATACCTCAAATGGAGATGTTTGAGTCGAAGAATGCTTAGCTCGGTTATAAGAATGTTGAATTCTCATCCCAAATCTTAGGATGTTTCTTGCAATAACCACGAAGAAGATGTACTAGTGTTATACTCACCACTTCTGTTTGACCATTAGTTCGTGGATGAAATGTTGTGCTCTTTTTCAGCTTGGTTTCCATGAGTGCCCATAAGATTGACCAAAAGTTCCCAATAAATCAAGAATCTCGATCATAAATAATGGATTTGGGCAACCCAAAATGTACTCAAACATGTTGAAAGAACATTTGTGTCGTTTGTTCAGCTGTAACCTTCTTTTTACAAGGCATCAAAATACACATTTTGTTGAAACAGTCAACCACAACATAAAGATAATCATGGAGGTTGCGGGTTCGACTCTGGTGGAGTCCAACAAAATTTTAACACATCAACCAATTTGGGGTGCCACGTGGTGACACCTGGATGGGCCACGTGGCACCCTTCCCTTCGTCCATGAGCATGCCATGTGTCGACCAGGGATTGGTCCATGTCAACCACTTGCA
This sequence comes from Picea mariana, assembly GCA_032191745.1. NCBI lineage: Eukaryota > Viridiplantae > Streptophyta > Pinopsida > Pinales > Pinaceae > Picea > Picea mariana. Next base: position 4,867 of record JASDQU010349179.1, read on the forward strand.
CGGTCAGCCTTGCCACATCAACACCTGCCCAGTCAGACTTGCCACGTCAACACCTGCCCAATCATCTTGCCATGTCAACTATACGGTCATACAATCGGCTGACACGTGGACTGTACAGACTACACAATCAACATTTTTTTGCCTATTTGCAAAAGTGGATAGAACACGATATCTCATCCATACAGACTCCGTTTGAGCCTGTTCAAGTTGCGTTGCAATTGCGAGGACGATATCTACAAAATTAATCTATTTTTGAGCAATTTCGAGCAATTTGATTTTTGATCATTTTTTTGATCCCTTGGATCACATGCCCTGCTAAAAAATTTCCCCTTACTAAGTCCGATAGGCCTAAGATCTATACATATTGGAATAGTTTCTCTGACATGATTACCTCTCTATACAAACATTAATCCCACATTGGTTGAGATATGTGGCCCATGATAACATATAAGCTCCTATATACCATGATCCTTATGCCAAGGGGTTAGCCACAAGGGACTGGTGCCTCCTACGAACACAATGGTTGATTGGTTGCATTGTGAATATGCTTGTTGCTTGGCCTTACCCAATTCCTCTATGCAAAAATACCAAAAAAATCTCTCACCAATAGTACTCCACAATACCCCTTTCACATGCCTTGGTAAAAAAAATGCCCCTTACTAAGTCGAATACGTGTAAAATATGTGTGTCTTGGAATTGTTTCTACAACATAGATAAATTTCTGTACAAAAATTAATCCCGCATTGGTTGAAATTATTATTACAATCGGGAGGGACTTTTACAATAAATTCCTACAAGTTTTTTGGACTAGGCCATTTGGGCCTTTGTGCGTAAGTGTGCCTTTTATGTTGAGCACTTCCTCCATGTTATAAATATGTTTATTTTTTAGCAACAATATCTTGAGTTCCATCTATTCCACAAGATTGGATTCTCACTTGGTTACTTGTTGGTGTGCTTGCAACAATTGAGCGATGCGATAGATCATCATATTTATAGAGCATAATGGGTGTACATGTTTTGTTCTTTAGGTGAGGTTGAGATTGAGGAACATTTAATCTTTCAGTTTTCTATGTATTGTGAAATTAGAGGGAGATTTCATTATAGCTACGAGGATCCCAACTAGTTCTTATTGACCATATTTAGATAGTATAATCATAGTTACTTGGTATTATACATAAAAGAGTAATGTCCTCTTAGATAATACTTACTCCAAAGCTCATCTTCTATAGTTGTAGAAAAANAAGCATCCCACCAACACTCAGTTGGGTACTTCTAGGGAAAATTGACTATGTTCTATAGCCACATTACTCATGATCCTTGTCATTTTAGGTCAATGAGACGTGAGATCCACTCATCTTCCTAGTGATGCAATACTAGTTTCTTTTCTTCTAGTGGGGATTCAATAATGATAGATATTGGGAGACAACTTCCTTCTAGATTTTCCTCAAAGGGGAGTAGATTGATACCACCCAATATTATTCCATGGGGCCTTTTCAATGTGAGTATGTTGTATGTGGTTGGAAGAGTTGAAATTGGCCCTGCCTGGAGGGTAGTAGTATAAATTCATGAACCGATGTTCCCCTTTTAGGAGGGAGCCTTGGTTCATGTGGAATATTTTTCTAGCAAAGACATTGGAAATTAATAAATATTGTGTTCAATTCATGGAGAGGTCTCTTAACCTATCAAGGTTTGGGGGACAATAATACAAAATCATGAATTGTTGTTCCCCTTTTAAGGGGAATCATTGGCTCATGTGGAAGTATTATTCTAGTAAAGACATTGGAAATTAATAAATCTCATGTTCAAACCTTGGGGTGGTCTCTTTACCAAGCTAAGGTTGTGGCCCAAATAAGGGCCTAATAAGAGTGGGTGCATTATGTGTGATTGGAAGAGCTATCATTTGGCCCTGCCCGAGTGTTAGTAGTATAAAACATGAATTGATTTTCCCCTTTTAAGGGGGATCATTAGCTCACGTGGAAGGATTAATTTGATAAAGACATTGAAAATTAATAGATCTCATGTTCAAAACCTTGGGGAGGCCTCTTGACCAAGAAAGGGTTGTAGCTCCATTTTCGGCCCAGTAGGAGTGGGTGCATTGTGTGTGATTGAAAGAGCTAGCACTTAGCCCAACCTATGAGGTGGTAGTATAAAACCATGAATTGATGTTCCCTTTTTAAGGGGGAGCATTGGCTCATGTGGAAGCACTGTTTTGGTAAAGACATTGGAAATTAATAGATCCAATGTTTTGTTGGGCCCTTCGTTTTGATAGAAGAAGTTGCGCGAGCTATCAAAGAGACAACCAACCAAGTGAAGAAGGTTGAAAAATGAAACATTCAACATAAATATGTTGGAACTGAACACAGTCTAAAGCTAACATATAATCGATTTTGAGCCAATACAGTTACAACATAATCAAGAAGAGAAGAGAGTCGATGGGTTCTCAATAGGAAGAAAGAAAATGATTGTAATGATGCTACTCTTTGGTATTGTAATGTAGTGTAATGGGTGGGTGTGTGAGAGATAGAGAGATGCAAGAACACGATTTGTACTCCAGATCTAGATTGTAATTAGGAAGGGAAGATCTTAGATTGATTATGATCAGCTATAGTATTGTATTGAAATTTACCTACTGATCTCTTCTATAATGAGTAGGGTGGATGTTTAATGTAAAGCCATGAATTCTTATTGTCCAAGACTTTTGATATAATAGAAAGATAATGGAGATCAAATTTTGAAATTGTTCCTGGTTCATCTTACTTTCTGTTAGTCCCTAAAGTTGCACTTGACTGTGAGAGGGCAAGCTAGGGCATCATTCGTTATTGCAAAATATTTATAAGGTTTTATGATTTGTTTTTTCTTAGTAGGGTGGTTGAAAACTGGCTCAAGGTTACAACATAACATGAAAATCAAGATCAGAACATAGCATATCCCATTGGCTGAATAATAGGTGGACACAAAGATGGATTAAACCAATTAAGAAAAGGAAGATGAAGTCTTCAATTTGTCAACTTCACATGCATTCTCATCTCAAAATGTCATAAAGAAACAAGACTATCAGCTTGATACCAAAACTTGAAAAATTATCTCTACAGTAAAGTTTTCACTGTATAAATTAACAGTCAAGAATCAAAAAGCATTGCAATCTGAATAATGAATTCAAGCATGAATAAAAAAATAACAGAGTAGAAAAAGAGGGTCTAACCATCCATATGCCTTTGCTATTAAGTGTCAAATTGAACATAAATGCCTTTTACAATCAGCTTCACAAAAAGGTCCCCTGGATCTGCAATTTTTCGATCATCACATATTCTTTCCTCTGTCTATTTAAACTATCTATAAAACTTCCAGATCCTATCATCTAGTATAGATTTAATGACTAGATTCGAATAGTATCTATCTGCTAAGGTAGTTCACTCAAAAAGAGCTTCTACAATCCCAAAATAGATCACAACTCAATAGCTCGATATTGCAAAATATTGCTAGCATTTACATTTGATTGTACAAAATAGGAATTAGTTTGATTTAGTCAAATAGATCGAGGTCTTAGCATCTCACTGACCAAAAATGAATAGGCTTTGCCATATTTCCTGGAAAACATTTAAATCATGATTGTAGAAAATCTCCATGTAACCTTTAGGATATAATCATAGCAGTAGATTTAGCATTTTTCTGTTTGAGCTTTGTGGTAAGCACGACATTATGCCAATAGAGTCTGAAATTTATCTCCCTGAGTTCTTTGAGCAATGCCCTTTGCTCTTTCTTCTTCTTTTTAAAACCTTGAATCCTTTCTTGCTGGTGAGCATTCCATTGTTCTATTTGCGCCTTTTCTTTCTTTAACTATCTTACTATTTTATGAAATTCTTTGATCCTTTCTTTATCAGTTCTTATTTTAACTCTGAATCCTGAGCATTCTTCAAGAGGTGCAGGTTCATTCAGGTTTATGGCAACTTTGGGTTCTTTTTCTTTAACTTGGTACTTTGAGACTAATCCCGAGCTATGTTCTTCATCAGAACTTGTTGAATCTATAGCTTCAGGCACATCTGATATGCGATCTGAGTCTTCAAAGTAATCCTGTTTATCCTCAGGGGTTTTGCTGATCTCTTTATCTTTTGCTAATCTGGTTGAAGCTCTCATTACTGGTCCTGTTGATGGTGAAATCATTCTTTTACCTTTGCTGACTGGTTTCTTAGGTAATGAAGTTCTTTTCTCCCTTTTCCTGGTACCTACTTCAACATTCTCATAGTCATCTTCTATGACTATGACATTTTCCTCTTTGATTGATGGATTAAACATGGCCTTTGACTTCAGTCTATACTTGTTGGTGACCCTAGTAGAATTCCTTCTAGGTTTTTGTGATACAGACACACCTTTAACCCTTTTCCCTTTGACTGCAACACCCCTTTTACTGGTTGATGGCATTTCATGCTTGACTGTAGTTTGAGTATCAAAATATTTATTTGAATCATTTTCCCCTTTAACATCTTCTTCAGAAAATGTTTCAATTTTTGGATCCCACCTAGGTCTTTTACTTCTGCTCTTCCTAGTCACCCTGATATCAGGCATCTCCTCTTTCACATGGGTTTCATCAATTGAAATATCTCGGCTCTGTGTAACGGTATTTCTCCCTTTGCCTTTCTTCTGTTTATTGGACTGTGTGTTAGAGATTAAAGATTGTGTGAGCCAGCTCCAGGGCTTCTGTAATTCACTCAAAGAAGACATGACTAAAGTTTTAATTAGGACTTGATGAAACAGACTTCTCTTAGCATTGGTGGAGAGTGACTGCACTCTCTTTGAAATCTTTGACAAGATTTTGAGTAGAAAATAAGGGAGATTTAAAGGGTAATCACCATTTAAATGAATTAGTATCCTAATGTGGTAGATATAGACCAGTGAGAATCTACCTTCACAGGTGATATACCTGTGGATCATGATCAGAGCCGTGTGCCATTCGGGTCGAATCCAGCTACGAGGTACTCCCCTTTTCAAATTCAGATTTTGCTTATCTGGAAGCAAGAATTGGTTTACAAACTCTGTAACCACATGCTCTTTCTCCTCCAACCACCAACCTACAATCATTTGCAATAGTCTGGTCTGTCACTAGCATCAACATCTTACCGATCTCCACCTCATGACCATCGAAATTCAGAGCGAACTCCATGGAGACCTGCTCATCGTAACCCTGAAAAGTGGTAAGGAATTCAAACCACCCAGTGTCTCTAAACCTTTGAGCCTTATGAGGATAGGCTTCAAGAAGTTCAGCACCCTCTGGTTCTATTATGACTACCTGTCCTCTCCTCTTTGGTGCCATCAAAACACAATTCTGTAACTAGCGCCCTCGGGTTCCAAATTTTCCACCTACAATCTGTTAGTGTATACCATTCCTTTGAGCGAATACCTGCGCCTTAATTCAACAAAATAGAACAGGTATAATATAATGATCATTGAGAATTGGGTGATTTAAAATAAGTCCTGCGTGAGTACACAACAATCAGATTATGAAACTGTTTGAATCTGTAAAAATGGTTGCATGCGAACTCTCAATCCACGATTCATGTTATCATAACGAAATCTGGATGGCAGGCGCGTATCAAGGCATGATTATTTTGGCGCTACAGGAATAGCTTTATTCCCGTAGCGCTATTAATGACTTAGCAAAATTTGAAAATTTGAAATTCAAACAGGCATATAAGGTGACACCTCGTTTTAAAACCATGTCTTTCAAAATCAAAATTAAATAAACTATCCAAAAAACTATAATGCAAACCATAAGACACTAAAAACAAAGACCGAAATCAACTGGAAATAGAAAATGAAGTGTAGGTAAGAAGGGTTTAAGATAAGGGTTTCTCACTAAACCAAGACAAAATTAGAGACTAACACTTTCTATATATTTGAAATGTCATTATGCACTATCTCTTATGAATTACATGTCTTTATCATTTCATGATGGTATGTATAGTTATGTTCTTCTGTATTAGTGTATGATGTGCTAAGGATCTGAACTGAGTATCCATCTTGCACTAGAATGGTAACAATATACATGGGTTATAGATCTGTATAACATTCTTCTTACCCTTCCCTTAGCTCTTTTGTCTCAGTTGTGCTTCTGGTCAGACTTCTTTCATTTTGGAAGGATGAAAATGCCAGCGCACTAGACTACATCGATAATCTTTTGTTGGTAACCTGCAGAGGACCCTGGTCTGACAACTTTGCACCAACAAAATGGTTATGTTGCCGGGACCCTGATTTTACAAGAGAACCTATAGGGAGAATGATTCCATGGATCCACAAGTCTGACGTTTGATAATGGTGGGAACATAAGTGTGATGCATTCATAATGAAGGAAGAGGAGTTACAGAATCTGAAATGGGATGCCGCCAAGGATTTTGTCTTCTAGTCGGAAAGATCAAGTGACCAATATGATATTTTCTGGGTAGAATTCCCAAAAAATCTATTCTAGTGGGTAGATCACATACAAGAAGCACCAGAATTCGAAGAATGGGTTAAATAAATTGGTTCTTGGGATACAAAGAAGCTAGCATAGCTTCAACGAATGGATCACCAAATTACTCGAGTGATGGATTTATGGGTTGACATGTCGTTGGAAGGCTATATAATCAATTTTGCAGTGAAGAACCACCATTTTTTTTCACGAGCCGGAGCAATATTCAAGAAAGGGGTACGAGGAAGATTGTTGAGGGAAATTCCCCTTTGGATAGATGTCTTTTTGGTGGAGGAGGGGATGCTAGTTGTTTGCTTGCATGTGATGGAGGCCTAAACCCATGCGCTTGGGGTGGGGCAATCTTGGGATAGGTCCATGACCTAAAAATGGGAACGGTTTCTTTGACAAATGGGGGAAGAGAAAACAACAAGTGAGTGCGCCCTGAGGAGAACCACCATAGTTGAGAAATGGTGCCAGAGAAAGGTTAAGAGAGAAATGAAGCAGTACAAAGTGTTGCAGAAAGAAATAGGGCCCAAAGGAACAGATGAAAGAAAGACAGAGGAGTTGCGGAAGTTGCGAAGACAAGAAAGACTAGCAATTCTAAGATTCCAGGAAAGAGAAGCGCATAAAGAAAGAAGTCCCATGGAGAGCAGACGAGATAAGGAAGGTGTAGAAGCAATAGAGGACAAGGGACATCTAGATCTTGTGTGATTTGGATTATATTTGGAAGAAAATGAAAGCAGAGATATTACGATGAAACACTCATGAAAATTTCTAGAAATAGAGAAATACAACAATACTTGATTTCTATTAATGGATGATTTGTAAAGAGACTGTAAAAATACAGAGTGCAAGACTTGCTAGAATGGTGGCAGCTTTATCTCTGAGAAGAGATGTGATGACTATGCTCATTCACTAGAAGATGATTAC
>JASDQU010349180.1:0-12270 GCA_032191745.1 Picea mariana
ACATTCCTGCAAACCTTCCTTGACTTTAACAACAAGAGACTAGCATTTTCATCAAACTTTTCTTTAGTCTCACATGCCTAGTTTTGGATTAGTCAACAACCCTAATTTGAAGTAATCATAACATTGAACTTGTAATGTATAAATATATGAAACGGATATACAATGTTCTTTAGTGTGTTTTATGCAATTCCTCTAGGTTTCACTACTTGGAACCTCTCGAAAAATGAGTTATAGCAAAAATGGCATACCTTGCTGAATTCTGGCTTATTCTAGAGAACGACCTTGTACAGTGTGCCCAGCAAGAAATATTAGTTGAATTGATCGGAAAATATTAAAAATAATACTACATACTTTACTCTAACCAACACATTTTGTCTCACTGAATTTGGATCTGTTATAAATAATTTATGACGTTTTTACTCGAAACACCTGTTTTTGACTAGTTTCAGGACTAGCCACAAACCCTATTTTCCACAGGGTGTAACTCCAAAAATACAATGACCCACAAGCTGAATTTTTTACCACAGATACTTGGGTAATGTTTTATCAATGACATAGCAATTTTACGGTCTGAATCATTATACAGAAAAAAGTTATAGTGAAAATGGTGAGATGACCTGTAAATAACATACCTTAGAAAGCACCATCAAAAGAATTTATCCTTCCTTACATTTAGGCCTTCTTTTCTTCACCTTCCCTCAGAAATTCGGACTATATATCCTTGGTTACCTCATACACCTATATATATTCAATATTCTCAAGTGTAATTAAAATGAGAGAGCCTTGCCTCTTATTTATAGTCTCCAAGTAGCTTCCTTAAAAACATCTTCTAGGTCACTTGGCCCACTTTCCTTATTTTAGGGTTAACCCACTTCTAATTTCTCCATTAAATTTATTATTGAAACAATTGATTTTGTATTCACTTTTAATTATAATACACTCATCACTTAAATTTATTATTTACCTTTTAAAATCTCTTAAACCACTTTGACTACTTTGATCTTTTGGGGCTTCTAGTTGACATATGAGGGTCCTCCAACTTTGTAAAACCATAACTCTCAAACCGTGAGGAGTTATGTGACATTCCACATACCACCAGAAATGGAATGACATGTACTATCCATATATAATAGTATTACTTTTAAATATAGAAAAAAAAAATATCGTTATCCATCAAACAACCTTGGGTCCATTACCCAAACCTGGGTTCTCCAACTTCACATGGTCATAACTCTCTAACCATGAGGAGTTATGTGACGCTCTACATACCACTGAAAATGGAATGACAAGAACTATCCATCTAGGATAGTTTCCATGATAAATTCACTATCCTTCATCTCATTATTCCACAATTAAGCATGGGTTCTCTTACTCCACAAAGCATCTTCCCGTGAGGGATTTCACCATAAGGGGACCACTTTGGAGTTCATCCATATTTACTTCCTATCAACCATGAAAAAAAAATAATGATTCATATTTACATAAAACAATCTTGGGTTCATTACCCAAACCTTTGTTCTATGGGGCTTTCTTCAAGGGTTGATATCAATGACAACCAACCTTAATCAACACATTCTTCTTTTTCTAACCTAGCAGAATCTGACCCAAAACTTGATGAGATGACTAGAACATTGAAGGATCTGACTTCATAGATAGCTAAATTAAAATGGGAATCCAAGAAACCAAAAATTCCTTATTAGGATGTTACAAATAGGAACCCTAATCAGTTCAGAAGACCCAACAATGCAACTCAAATATGTAGAGGGAAAGAAGGAATGTTGAAGATCATAGGATTGTACCCCCTTTTCAGAACCATGAGGTTGAAGCGATGGAGGAAAGTAATGATATTGGGGATGATTATATAATCCTATTTAATGAAACTGACATCTATCCTAGTCACCTAACCCAACAAGAGTATGAAATTTCTCAACTATTAAACCTGTTTGATGATGACAGAAAGGGAGATGAAGTTTTTCAAAGTCAGCCTAAAAATAAGTATGATTTAATTCCTAGGCTAGGGGGTCCCAAAAAAAATGTTCCAACTTAGAATAATAAATCAAATCTTCCACCCAAGAAAGGTCCAAACAAAGACACGAGAAACAAAGTAAATCAGCATTAACAACCAATTAAACCTATTATTCTGGAGGTGAAAGAAGTGGAAAGATAGGTAACTTCTGTTAATATATAACATGATTTAAGAAAAAACAAGATTCATATACCTTTGACATAGTTAATGAAAAATTATTCTTTTAAGAGGTCTATCATGAAAATTTTTAAGCCACCTGCTTCTGTTGTCTCTTCTGATGTGATAAAATTGCAAGATGAAAATTCTGCTATCACGGTTGGCCCACACATTGAATATGGGTAAAATGCTTCCCCACATTTTTACATATCCTTGAATGTCCATGACAAAATTATGCACAACTTCCTTATGAACTCTAGGGCCTCACACAATTTCATGCCTAAGGTTGTCATGGATGACCTAGGGACAGAAATCACCAAGACATCCCAGGACCTTTACTCATTTGATTCTAAAAGGGTTAAATGTTTGGGAGTAATTAAGGATCTGGTTGTTTCTCTATCTCATTTTCCCATGAAAAATGTTGTTATGGATATCATTGTAGCTGATATACCTCCCAAGTTTGGAATGCTTTTATCCAAGTCTTGGGCCAAAAAAGTGAGAGGATTTCTACAGATGGATCTTAAATATGCGACCATCCCTGTTTTGGTAGGAGAACATAGAATATTGTACAGAGAAGTCAGATTCGCTTACATTTTGAGTGATCATCAAAATCAAGGTAATCATCTTGTCTAAGATGTAGAAGATGAAATTGGGTCATCTATGTTTCATATCAATGATGATGCTCCAGAATTATTAGTTAGCAAATGCAGTAACCAACAAGAGATAGGCCAAGGAAATGGAATTTGGAAGATTTATTTTGATGGTTCATATTCAAAGGAGGGATCTGGTGTTGGCACAGTCTTTATTTTCCCTTCAAAGGAAGTGGTTTCACTCTATACAAATTAGAATTTGAAACAACCAAAAACATAGCAGGGTATGAAGCCTTAGTTTTGGGGTTAAGAGATGAAAAATATATAGCCATTGACAAATTGGCAGTCTTCGGTGATTTTTAATTGGTTGTTAATCAGGTGAAGGACATTTATCAAACAAAGAAAAACAATTGGGGTTGAGGCAGTACATGAATAAGGTATGGGACAGAGTTGACAATTTATTTCTAGCTTTCAATATTTCTTTTGTCCCTAGAGATGATAATCAAAGGGAAAACTCTTCATATCTGGCTGTTAGTACTTTCAGGCCTCCCATTTGTCCAAATTTTAAATATGAGGTGGAGGTTAGACATAGAACACCCATACCAGACAATGTCAAATACTAGTAGGTTTTCAGTGACAATCAAGAGCTCAAGAGATTTATGTAAACCATTGAGGAGTTTTCAAATATCTCCATTGAACAAGAAAATGAGAACGATGAAATAGAAAATTAGCAGGAACCTCCTTTTCTGAATAACGTGGCTATTCATAACATTGTGGAACTGAAAAAAATCATATTCCAAAATGATTAGTCCGACTAGAGAGAATTTTTTATAGCAATGATGTCTCCAGGAAAGATGCAATTAAAAGTCAGGGACAAGAGGTTGTAGATTGTAAGATTGGGATAGCTACAGATCCCAAGATTGTCAAGATATCCAAAGCACTACGATATGGGAAGAGAGACAGATATGTCATCCTTATGAAAAAAAATTACTGATATTTTTTCATGGTATTATGAAGACCTAAAAACCTTTGATACTGAAATCATTCAGCATAAGATCCCTCTGAAAGTGGGATCTAAGACATTTAGGCATAAAATTAAACAATTTAACTCATTGTTGATGTCTATTATTGAAAAGAAATTGAAGAGGATGCTTGATGCCAATATTATTGTGCCTTTTAGATATTCAGATTGGGTAGCCAACTTGGTGTCAGTCAGGAAAAAGAGTGGTGAAATATGGTTATGTGTGGAATTCAGAAACCTAAATAGGTGTTCGTTGGAAGAAAACTATCCATTTCCCAAGACAGATCATGATGCAGGAGCATCGTTGGCAAGCACACAGAGGCAGGCCCACTCAACACATGAGAGTTCTTCCAGAACTTCAACATGGGAAGTTACAACCGATTTCGGAATCCGCCTCCACTCAGTGTCGAAATTCACCTTTGGAGGCACGCTTGAACCGATGCCGAATTTTACCCTTTGAAGCAAGTTTTGAAATTGTAAACAGAGCAAGAGTTTCCACTTTGGCTCTGGACTGCGATTGAACTGAGATACCGTAGGATGAAGTTTAGAGTAGGCAAGTAGACAGGGGAAACCCTAGAGACATTTTTGAGTTATGTAGAAGTTTGTACACCCAGTTAGGGAGGGCGGAAAATACAGAGAGAAATTAGTTGTAAGAGAGAACTGCGAGTTAGCAGGAGATCTCAATATTTTGAGTTACTGTAATTTTGAATGTATTATGTAGCCAGTGGGCACTTGTGAATATAACAGAATGGAAAATTGATCCAAATGTATGGTGTGTGCACTGTGTGCATTTTCCTAACATTTTCTGTTTTCATGAACAAGTGGATGGAACTGTGAATTTTCCCAGTTTCAATTGTTTCTCTTCATTGGAATCTCTGCAAGGTGTGCATTGAGATAGAGAGGAACACCATGGATCTGAGTCATCAAAATACCTCAGACGAAAGGAGTGCGCAGGAAATCAAAGTCTGAACCAGACAAAGGTCAAGAAGAGTAACCATTCGGAAGTGTTATTGAGATCCAGGAACTCATTTTTTGGAAGAGGCGAAGACTGAGTCTTTGAAGACTTAGAAAATATTCTAAGTCTGAAGCAAGTAAAAGCTTAGGAGGAAGAATGTCGTCGAGCGTTGGATCATGGTGGAAAATCCCGTAGATCGTCTGATTTGAGGAAGGAGCGTAGGCTTTAACGCTGCGTAGATCCAGGAGGGGAGATCCCGGAGATTTGGACGAACGGTGGAGAACCCTCGAGGAGAAACGCCGAAAACCCACAGGTCGTTGGATCAGGTGGAGTTGTGAGGAGGTTAGCGATGAGGGCTTCTTGACGTCCAAAGCTTAGGAGGAGTAGTGACCACCGATCACAATCAGATCTGGACCATTGGTCCATTTCAAGATTTTGGGTACCACGAGTTGGAAAGACAAAGATCCTTGTCTTTCAAAACCCCGAATCGTGAAATCACGATTCGACGTGAACTGTCGATCATAGGCAGATCTAGATCATTTGTCCATTTCAGGATTTCGAGTACCGCGAGTTGGAGAGACAGAGACCCTTGTCTTTTAGAATCCTGAACCATGAAATTGCAATTCGACCGGAACTGTCGATCCTAGGGATCATTGTGAATCGTTGATCAAACACTAGGGCATTTCGGCATTTTAACATTTCAACAACCAAGGGTTCCAAGGGGCAGAGAAATCCCTTGAACCTAGATTTCTCAAAATTGTGAAACATGAAAGCCCGAAGGAGTAGGCACCGGTATTTCAACATTTCGGCAATCGGGGGTTCGAAGAACAAGGGATGGGACACTTGACTTGTGAAGTCTCGGTCCCCGATATTTTGGCATTTCGGCATTTCAGCAACTCCGACGACAAGGAGCTGGGGTGCTTTGTGTCGAAAACCCTGAAGTCATGAAATGCGACGTGTCTTGGGAGTACCCTTTCGGGATTCAACATTTCGACATTTCGGCAACTGGGAGTTCCAAGGGGTAGAGATATCCCTTGAACCCAGATTTCCCGAAATCGTGAAACCTGAAATCACAATTCACGAAAGGCAGGAAGGATAAGTGTGCGGTCACGACTCTTGGTCGTGTGTTGTGGGAGCTCACATTTGGCGCTTAGAAAATCCAACTGAGCATTTGTGGGGGACCTATGTGTTTGTTCGAAGGGTTCCAGTTTGGAACCAGAAGAGCTGATTCGGCCTCGGAACCAAAAGATCCTGACCGGTAGGTCGCGCATCCCTTAGGAGGGATAGGGGGTCTGCATCAAGTGGTATCAGAGCATAAGTTTTTCTTCTGTAGACTTCAGGCGAAGGAGGAAAAGAAGGAGACAAAGAACTCGAAGATGTACTCTGTGTGTGACAGATATTCGACATAATTCCGCCAAGAATACGAGAGCCGCCTTTAGCCAACCATGTTGTAGAGAGGGAGATGTGAGAGATTCGCGCCCGAATGAAAACAATGGAAGCAGCACAGAGAAGAGCACCTGATGCTGGGGATGTCAATGATGTAGAAAGTGAAGAGGCTAAGGTTGAAGAAGTTGCAAGAGAGGATGCTGCAGAAGAATGTTTGTTGAGAGAAGTTGCCAGATTAGGAGGCAGAGCTAAGATAGAGGTCCCCATGTATGAGGGAAAGCTAGATGCTTAAGAACTGTTGGACTGGATAAGGTCCATGAACAAACACTTCAACTATGAAGATGTCGATGAGGAGAAGAAGGTGAAGCAGAAAGTCACTAGGCTAAAAGGGCATGCAGCACTATGGTGGGATGAACTACAGGATGAGAGGAGAAGTAAAGGCAAACAGAGGATAAAGAGTTGGAACAGGATGGTAGCCAAACTTAAGGCTAAGTTCATACCCAAAGACTACCAGATCAATCTATTCAGGAAGCTATAGAACCTGAAATAGAAAGGGATGACAGTCAAGGAGTACACCGAGGAGTTCTACCGGCTGAACATCAGAACTGGACAAAGGGAGAGGGACGAAGAAAGAGTTGCCATATATATAAATGGCTCAAGATATGAAATCGAGGATGAGCTTAACATGATGTCAATAAAGACTGTGGAAGATGCTTATCATTTTGCGCTGAAGGCAGAGGAGAANACACAATCACTCAAAATGAGGAGGAAGTTCATGAGGAAGACAGAATGGTGGAAGAAACTCTTCTAGAGGAAGAGGCAGAGGAGGAGTAAGGTGCTATAACTGTGGAAATATAGGGCACATGTCTTGGGAATGTCCCAAGAAGAAGAAGGAAAGAGGAGAAGCTCACATTTCAGAAGCACGACGAAGAGATGTTGAAGCAGAAGGAGCAGAGGATGGAGCATCCATGATGTTGAGAAAAGTTCTCTTAAAACCAGAGGCAGAAATTGAAAAGCTAGTGCAGAGAAACAATCTCTTCAGGACAACTTGCAAGACTAAGGATAGAGTATGCAAGGTGATCATTGACAGTGGGAGCACTGACAACCTAGTATCCACAGAGATGGTGGATAAATTGGAGCTGAAGACAACTACACATCCAAGGCCATACAAAGTCTCATGGATGCAAAAAGGACACCCGGTAATGATCACTAAATAATGCCTGGTTGAAATTAAAATAGGAGGATATAAAGATGAAATCCCATGTGATGTAATTCTCATGGACGTATGCCACATTTTGTTGGGAAGACCATGGAAGTTTGACAAAAATGTCATTCACGATGGAAGGAAGAATACATATACATTGGAGAAGAATGGTAGGACGCATATGTTGTTGCCAATGGAGGAGAAGAGAGAAAAAGAGGAAGCCAACACAAGCATACTTCTCATGAGTAGGAACAAACTCCTGAAAGAAGTCAAAGAAGAATAGGAGATGCAGTTCATTGTAGTGAGGAAGCCCAGAGTCATCCTTACGAGTACATCAATGGATGATTTACCTGAAGAAGTTCAAGAGCTGCTAAATAATTTTGTTGATATAGTGGTGGATGAGCTACCAAACTCATTGCCGCCCATCAGGAGTATCAGTCATCATATCGAATTCATACCAGGAGCAAGCCTGCCAAACAAAGCAGCGTACAGATTAACACCTCGAGAGAATGAGGAGGTGAGGAACCAAGTCCAAGAATTGTTGGATAAGGGTTTGGTTAGAGAAAGTTTGATCCCATGCGTAGTACCAACTGTGTTAAGACCAAAGAAAGATAGAGGATGGAGAATGTGCACAGAATCAAGAGTCATCAACAAGATCACCATCAGGTATAGATTTCCTTTACCAAGAATGGATGACTTAGTGGATTTCTTAAGTGGAGCGAATTTCTTTTCTAAGATAGATCTGAAAAGTGGATATCACCAGATCAGGATGAGAGAAGGTGATGAATGGAAAATAGCCTTTAAGACGAATGAAGGTCTGTATGAGTGGTTGGCTATGCCATTTGGCTTAACAAATTCCCCGAGTACTTTTATGAGGCTAATGAACGAAATTCTAAAAGACTTCATTGGTAAGTTCGTGGTTGTATATCTGGACAACATACTAATTTTTAGCAAGACTAAAGAGGAGCATTTGAGGCACCTAACGCTAGTAATGAGGAGGCTACAGCAGGAGAAGCTACTGATAAACCTGAAGAAGTAATCTTTTATGAAGACAGAGCTCATTTACTTGGGTTTTGTGATATCTTCGAATGAATTGAAGATGGATCCGGAAAAGGTGAAAGTGATCAGGGAATGGCCATCACCAAGGAGCATGTTCAAAGTAAGGAGCTTTCATGGTTTAGCAAGTTTCTATAGAAAGTTCATTAGAGACTTCAGTGGAATTTGTGCACCAATGATGGATACAGTGAAGAAGCGGCACAAGTATTTTAAATGGACAGAGGAGGCTGAAAGGAGCTTTAATATACTGAAGGCGAAGATAACAGAATGGCCAATTCTGATCTTGCCGAATTTTGGAAAGACATTTCTGGTAAGATGTGATGCAAGTGGAGTTGCAATAGGAGCAGTTTTGAGTCAGGATAATAGACCTATTGCCTATTTCAGTGAGAAGTTGAATGAGACTAAGAGGAAACACTCCACATAAGACAAGGAGTTCTATGCCATAATTCAAGCATTGAAGAAATGGAGGCATTATCTTGTCCCGCAAGAGTTTGTCTTGTACAACAATAACCAAGCTTTACAATTCATAACCCAACACGAAAAACTGAATCAGAGACATGCAAAATGGGTTGAATTTATGCAAAATTTTTCTTTTGTCATAAAACATATTTCTGGGAATACTAACAAAGTTCTTGATGCGTTAATCAGGAGATGTTTAATTCTGCAAGAATTCCAGGTGGAGACCTTGGGGTTTGAATACCTTAAGGATATGTATTGTGATGATATAGATTTCAAGGAGGCCTACGAAGCATGTATGAACCCTGTACTGAGAGATATAATTCAGTGGATAGAATTTATGGTTCAGGAAGGATTGTTGTTCAGAGGAAATCAATTGTGCATACCAAGATTCTCAATGAGGGACAATCTTCTGAAGGAGAAGCATAGTGGAGGATTGGTTGGGCATTTCGTCCATGATAAAATGTTTGCACAGTTGAGAATTTCATACTATTGGCCAGGTATGAGAATAGAGGTGATAAAGTTTGTGAACAGATGTAGGATCTTCCAACATGCAAAGGGGAAAAGAGAGAACACTGGATTGTATCAACCATTGCCAATACCAGAGAGGCCTTGGGATGCAATAAGTATGGATTTTGGGTTGGGATTGCCAAGAACACAAAGGGGATTTGATTCCATATTTTTGGTGGTGGATAGGTTTTCAAAGATGGCACATTTCATCCCATGCCAGAAGAACAGTGATGCAACACATGTTGCAAATCTGTTTTTCAGAGAAGTTGTGAGACTTCACGGTCTACCCAGGAGCATTGTCTCAGACAGAGACACAAAATGTGTTGGTCACTTTTGGAGGACGTTGTGGAAGAAGATGGGGAAAGATATGTCCTTCAGCTCAGCTTATCACCCTCAGACAGATGGGCAGACTGAGGTGGTAAATGGAAGTTTGGGGAACTTATTGAGAAGTTTGGTTACTGAACACCATAACCAGTGGGATCAGATTCTACCACAAGCAGAATTTGCATACAATGACTCACCAAAAAGAAGCACTGGAAGGAGCCCATTCCAAATACTCTATGGAATGCAAGCCACGAGAGTGTCTAAGTTGAGATACTTGGAACAGGGAGAGATCAGAAGTGCTGGAGCAGAGGATTTTGATGTTGAAATGCAGAAACTCCATAGTCCGATCAAAGAACAATTACAGAGTTCTAACCAGAAATATAAGCACAGAGTTTATCTGCATCGTAGGGAACTTCAATTTGAAGTGGGAGATCAAGTTTTAGCACATCTTAGGAAGGAAAGGTTCCCTAGGGGAACATATAACAAATTGAAGATGAAGAAGATAGGACCTTGTAAGATCTTGAGGAAGTTTGATGCAAATGCCTATGAGATCGAGCTACCTGATGGTGTGGGCATTTCACCCATATTCAATGTCTAAAACCTGTATGTTGAATTGGTGTTCATCACCTCCTTTGGGACTCGCGACATGGTCTAACAGCCTCCCGTGGATTCATTAACTCTAGCGGTGATGAGTTTACCAATCACCCACGGGTTTTGGTCTAATGGCAGCCATACTGCCACTAAATTGGTATCAGAGCGAAAGGTTAAGGGTTCGAGTCCGCTTGATTGGTGTCGAGTATCTCAGTTGGTGTTGAGAGCCCTCAGTTGGTGCTGAGGGGGAGATTGTTGAATTGGTGTTTATCACCTCCTTCAGGACTCGCGACATGGTCTAACAACCTCTCGTGGATTCATTAACTCTGGCGGTGATGAGTTTACCAATCACCCGCGGGTTTTGGTCTAACAGCAACTGTACTGCCACTAAATGATTGTTGGCATGTTTTACAGGAAGCGTATGCTTGTCATTGATGGCAAGTACAACAACGATGATGGCTTAAGTACAACAACGATGATCAGCAGTGCAGTGATAATCGGGGAAGAGCAGCAACCGTGATCATTGGATCAACAATTCAGAATTCCCGATGGTTGTCATATCTCAATGTATACAAGAGGAGAGCGTAGATATGGAGGATAGATCTCGGGCGTTAGATCCGAGCGTAGGGTCCGACCACCATTGGATCCAGGAGAGCCTGCACGTTCTTTAAAGTGCTAGGAGAAGCGGGCTTACAAAATCCCAAAAGCAGGAGGACCGTCAATCTTCGAGTAGGACACGTGGCGAAAGATCGTCATTTCGCTGACTGGAAAGTCAAAGGAACGGGGTTCCCTAACCTGTTGAATTCGTGAAATGTGAAACCCCGAAGTAAACTCCATTTCGGAGTTTCAAAAATCGGGAGATGGAGAAGTCAGAGACTCTCAACATTAGGAGTCCCGAAGTGCCGAAATGCGAAATCCCGAAACAAGACACATCAGCAAACCACATCAGCTAAGAACACGTGGCACAACCAGGCAATGACAAGTGTCAAGCTAATTCAACATTTCAGGCACATGTAAGTCACGAATCAGAGTGACACATGGTAGTTACTCGACACGTGTCAATCCACATGTGACGTCAGCTGGTTTACATCACTTTAGAGTTTTGGGGATCGAGAGTTGGAGATGTCAAAGAATATTAACCACAGGAATCCCGAAATCACGATATGCGAAATCGTGACTTAATCTGAGCCGTCAGATCAAGGTGTGATCTGGACCGTTGATCTGACTCCATTTCAGAGTTTCACGGATCGGGACTTTGAAGTGAAAAGAACACTGAACATCAAGAATGTCGAAATTGTGAAATGCGAAATCGCGAAATGATCTGAGCCATCAGATCAAGTGTTGATCTGGACCGTTGATCCAACTCCATTTTGGAGTTTTGCGGATCAGGACTTTGAAGTGACAAGAACACTGAACATCAAGAATGTCGAAATCATGAAATGCGAAATAGCGAAATGATCTGAGCCGTTAGATCAAGTGTTGATCGGAACCGTTGATCCCACGCCATTTCGAGGTTTCAGGGATTGCGACTTGGAGAGTCGAGATGCCTCATCTCCAGAATCATGAAATGTGAAATCGCGAAAGCGCCTTATGCATAAGGCTATGGTCACAGCCCTTGGTCACATCAGCGAGAGATGGAGGAAAGAGATAGAGCAACCAAGCTCCTTTTCGGGGATCGCGACTGGGAATGTCGAGACACATGGTCACACGAATGCTGAAATTCCAAAATGAATGCAAGATCCCATGGAATCAATCCAATGGTGTAGGTGAATTTGAACAAGATCGAAAGGCTATTGTAGCACGGCACAGTGTAACTGCTAGAAACCACTGATGGTTTCTGCCAGAGGACTTGAAGACACTTCAAGATGATTGACAGGGGAGGTGAAGAGTCTATGGGAATATTCAAGAGGGATGAAGATGTTTGTGGAGGTGATTGATAGATGGATGATCATTGAGGCCAGTAACTAGAACAGAGAAGGTGAGCTCGATTGTCAC
>JASDQU010349183.1:0-12270 GCA_032191745.1 Picea mariana
ACCCTATCACCCTTGAAAATTTAAAAGAACTTGGCCATGCTTAGACGGTATGACCAAGTTGTCATTATTGCATGGGGCCTTTGCTTCAAATCTTTTCTGCCCTCCTGTCCCTTTTTCTTTTATTCTCTTTTTCACAAATTATTTGAAGAATGCCATATCATTTGTGAACCAAATCTCCAGATGCAGATAATATCCAAGTCATAAGATGATTCCCATAAATTATGGGGTGATAACACATGGAAGGCCTGCACTTGGTTGGTGGAATCTACCACTGTTAAAAGATAAGTATCTGATTATGATTTAATCATGTTTTGCATGACTGTGCTTCTTATGTTATAATGAATTCCGCTATGTGTATTAATTAATATTAAATGCTATTGATTGTTAATTATAATAGTAAATAATTTGTTTACTCTGAGCTTAAATGTATTTCTTTGTTTTAAATGCATGTGATTAATTATGAGTGAGGATGTTTTTATTCCACATAGTAACACCTACACAGTAGTGAGTGAAAGGGGTGCTACATCTTCCCTAGAAAAAAATAACAAGAGAAAATCTTTGGAGGAGTTGGTACTCAAGATTGGGTATGACCCATCAAATGTTAAAGCAGCTGAGGAGATACTAAAGAAGAAGAATGTTGATTTAACATCCTTAATAAAACAAATGAAAATCCCAGCCACAGAAGACCCACAAGCAAAAGGAATGGTTGAGACTGAAGGCCACAAGGAGGAAATGATGAAATTAATCATGGAGCAGAATGCACAGATTAAGGAGATGGAGGTCGAGCTGGATAAGTTAGTTAAAGAGAAGGAACATAGTGTGTCAATGAACTTCGTACCATTGAATGCAGTTCCTCTCACAAGAATTAGCACAACAACATCCACAACAACCTAACTCCCATCAGCTATTCTAGTGACAACTCTAGATGCATCAGAAAAATTGGCAAATTCGATGGAGGACATGACCCTGCAAGGACAAGAAATAAAAAGACTACAGGATGAGATCAATAACCTCTAGAAGCTAAAAGCCATGTTTTAGGCTAGGTACAACACAGAGATGCACAAATCACAGAGGCTTAAGAAAGAACTGCAGAAGCTGTAGAAGGAGATAGTCATGGCCAAGACACTATCAGAAGCCAAAGAAAACATATGGATGGACATCATCCAGTCAATGAAAGAGATATGGCCCCCTATACAAATTGTGTTTAAACAACATGAACTGGTGCAGAGAGCCAGACAAGCCATTGACAAGATAAGGAAAAAATTGGGAGAAAATCCTACAGAGGCCACATAAATCACCAGTTTCTTGAATTCCAAGACCAAAGAAGAGTTGGAGGATTTGGAAATCGAGGATAGGATAGAGACAATCCTTGAGGTCAACAAGGTTTTGAACAATAAGGGATTGATGTTGCAGCTTGAGGAGAAATCCCAGACAATGGACATTGGAGTGTAGAGGTTTTTAAGCAAGGTCGACTCACTGCACAAGAAAGGTCTTCCAGGTTTATTAGTGATCAATGATAAATTGATTACTCTATCATACTACAAATACAAGATCCTCACAGTGGAAAAAGATGGTTCTAAGTTTGGAGGAATACAAGGGAGCATAACTGACAAGGCTTTTTTAGAAAATCTACAGTTGGACCTAAGCATCCAACATGAGATAAAATACATCTTCATCACAAGGCCTACCTTTTCCAAGTACACAAAGATGGATGAAGCATACATAATGTTACTCAAGGTTTCCATCCCTAATCAAAAGAGATGGGAAGACCTATTTGCTTTGATCGAGTAGAGGTGATGTGGACATCTGAGTCAACATGAGGAATAGTCAAAGTCAATTTGATGAATCACCAACTACTTGCCCCGGACTCAACACCTAGGATTCGAATACATCATTAACAGTCCTATTATTTTGTAATTTGTATCTAGTGAGTTAGATTTTTATTCCACCATATCCTAGTCATTAATGAAATGATCGAATGTAATTATTGTATAAATACTTCTTACTTTGAAGCATTGAGGGTTGAGTTTTGTGCCCAGGGAGCTACCTTTGTAATCTTTTTGAAAAGATCGACCATTAATAAAATGACAGATTCACAGGATTCTTGCATTTGGATGTTGGTGATGCTTTTCTTGATCTGTTAATCTTTATCTTACTCTGTAAATCATATTGTTTTATGTTTCTAATCGTTTAAAGGAAGTTAATGAACATAATTTGTTTCGTGCACTCTGTTTCTGGGCTTTAGCGATCTGCATGTTATTTCATCTGATATTAAGTGAAGAAATTCTTAATTTCTTCTTTACTTAGTTTAATCTCTCACCCATTCTATCTTTCCACCACATTAAATCTTAATAGATCAAGCATTCTTATTATCTCGCCCTGTGAAGAAATCTTATAAACGTTGTAAGCATATCTTAATCTTTAACACAAACCCCATAGCCCAATGGATGTTTAAAGCAATACTTCAGCCAATCTTTATAAAAAAAACAACCAAACCCATATTATTTTAACTAGCCTAATATCTAAAACTCAAACATATATAAATCCTATAGAGAGATCCCTCTCTGAAACTGGCAGGGCTAGATCCCATTTTCGAGGTGGTTTTGGTAAGTTACCTATGTTAATTTCTTCTTTCCTTAACAACCTCTAGGAATTACAGAGTACTAACATTTACAACCTTAAGAAATATCAGTATTTTTTTTTTCACTAAACTCTCCAAAACATCAAGATGTCACCTTACATTTAAATTTAAAATGAGTCTACCTCGTAATTAAAATTTAACCTTCCTAAATAAGTTTTACATCTAAATTTGAACTATATATAAGAAACACCATTTTGTTTCCTTTAATCAATTCGGTATTCTTGAATACTGAGAATAACAAAGAATTTGCAAGAGAGAGCCACTTCATAGATTCTTTTTTAAATGAAAAACAATTAGGTAACTACTAAGCTAATCTTAGGTTTATAAGTTTTTGTTTTTTTTTCAATTCTTATGTAACATAACGAATTTGTGAGACTTTTTTTTTCAATTCTTATGTAAAGAATTTGTGAATTTTCCTGGATCTAATCTATACAGGCACTTTAGGGATTAGAAGAAATGTAATAAACAAAAGGGCACTCTATCTTGAGTTGATACTTACCTCATTTTAGAGAGAGGAGTCATATGTTTGGATACAAACCCTCTTATTATTGTGTACTCCAGTGCTATCTACATGAAGCCACAACCCTTATAATACCAAAATCTAATCATTTATGTTAGAAAATAAGGTTATATTTACAACTCATCAAGTAAACTAATAAGACATTTTAAAATGTGTTTTGATAGATATTTCATTAGTCATAATAATAGATGTTTCTCCTATTCCAAATTTTTAAGTTTATATGGACATAAGTGAGTATCTTCAATGTTTTTCTTGTTGGACATGTGGATGGTCTCCTAATATGTTTTTATGATTTTAAATAAAAAATATTCATTTTAAAACATCAACTATTTTAATAGCAATATAAGCTATAATGTAGATAGTATATTTTCTAAAACATTCTAATGTGTAACACTCATGGTTTTGACATTTTCAAAAAAATACCTAAATTTAGAAATTAATATTTCAAATCAAAATTTAATATACCTTAATGATGTATGACTTAAGTTCTTAAATTTAAGGAAAGAAAAAGATAAATTGTCTTCCAAAAAATATTAATTCAAGTTCTCTAATTTATGTTTTTAACATTTTCAAAAATATTTTTAAATATAAAAATTATTATTTGATTTCAAAAATCACTCATATCCATATAGTAATTCAATTTGCAACAGTCACACTCATGGTTTTTACAAAATATCCACTTTGTTATTCAATTTGCAACACTTATAATTTTGACATTTTAAAAAAGTTATTTAAATTTAGAAATTAATATTTTAAATCAAAACTTAATATATTTTTATTATTTATTTAGATATTTTAAAAAATTTATCTAAATTTAGAAATTAATATTTTAAATCAAAACTCAATATATTTTGATGATTTATTTAAAAATTTCTTAAATTTAAAAGGGAGTGAAAAAAGTATCTTTTGTTCTTAAAAGAATATTAATTCAAGGTGTCCAATTCATGTTTTTAACATTTTAAAAAATGTCAAAATATAAAAATTAGTATTTAATTTCAAAATCCAAAATCCATTCATCTTTTACATCACAAATTTCTTATGAGATAAAATGTCAAACTCTCTTCTATTGACCAATAATAATAACAATGACACACATATACACCTCATTTTAAAGAGGGGACTCATCTATTTGGATATAAACCCCTTATTATTCTGTAGTTCACTACTATCTACATGAAGCTACAACTCTTTTAATATAAAAAACTAATAATTTATGTTAGAAAATAAAGTTACATTCACAATTTATCAAGAAAATGAATAAGACATGTTAAAATATGTTCAAATATACATTTCGTTAGTCATAATAATAGATGTTTCTTCTATTCCAATTTTTTAAATTTACATATGAATAATAGAAGATCTAAAAATAGAAGATCTAAAAATGTTTTTCTTATTAGAAATGTGAATGATCTTCTAGTATTTTTTTATGATTTTAAATTAAAAATTTCACATTATAACACTAATTGCTATCCAAATTGTCACTCAAATAGGAAAAAGTGCATTACATTAAAAAAATTCAGAAAAGGAACCATTTTAATAGCAACACCACTTGTAATTTAAGTGGTATATTTTTAATTGCTATCCAAAATGTCACTCAAATAGGAAAAAGTGCATTACATTAAGAAATTCAAAAAAGGAACCATTTTAATAGCAACACCACTTGTAATTTAATTGGTATATTTTTAAAATATTCTAGTATAGGATAGATGTAATTCAATTTGGAATATCAGTGGTTTTGAACTTTTTCAAAAAGATATTTAAATCTAGAAATAAATATTTTAAATCAAAATTTAATATATTTTAATGATGTATATGAAAAAAGTTTTTAAATTTAATAAAGACATAAAAGATAAGTTGTCTTCCTAAAATATAATAATATAATAATTCAAGGTATCTAACTTATGTTTTTGATATTTTCAAAAATATGTTTAAATATAGAAATTAGTATTTGATTTCAAAAGTCATTCATATATATTTAGTAATTTAATTTGTAACATCTATGGTTTAGTAATTCAATTTGTAATATTCATGATTTGAATAATCACATGTTCAAATCCAGAGGGGGTAGGGTATGTATACCTTCGTAGATTTTACTAGTCAAATCATTGGACGGAGGGGGGTCCCTTGTCCCACAAACAAGGGGATCTTGGCCGTGACCTTAAAAATGAATTATTATTAGTAGTAGTAATAGTAGTAGTAATTCAGTTAGTAACACTCATAATTTTGACATTTACAAAAAGTTATCTAAATTTAAAAATTAATATTTTAAATCAAAACTAAATATATCTAAATCATCTACCAAAAAAAATTGTTAAATTTAAAAAAAAACAAAAAATAACTTATCTTCTAAAAAAATAGTAATTCAAAGTGTTTTGACATTTTCAAAAATATGTAAAAATGATTAACATTTTCAAAAACATGTTAAAATCTAAAAAATAATATATAATTTAAAAAGCCATTCATATTTTACATCACAAATTTTTTTCCTAAATAAAATTTCAAACTTTCTTCTAAAAAATTGTAATTCAAAGTGGTTCACAATTTTTTTTTTTAGAATTTATCAAAATATAAAAATAACATTTAAATTCATATTTTACATCATAATTTTTTTTCCTAAATAAAATTTCAAACTTTCTTTTCAAAAAATGTAATACAAAGTGGTTCACAATATATATTTTTTTAATTTATCAAAATATAAAAATAACATTTAAATTCATATTTTACATCGCAATTTTTTTTCCTAAATAAAATTTCAAACTTTCTTTTCAAAAAATGTAATTCAAAGTGGTTCACAATGTTTTTTAGAATTTATAGAATATAAAAATAACATTTAAATTCAAATGTGAATTTTATATTTTTAATATAAATTTTAAAATTTTTAATAATTTAAATGATGATGATGACTATTAACGTCCACTAAGACAGAATTGGTCTATCAGAACTTAAGAGGATAATTGGTTACCTGCGATTCTTTATAATTTTGTTTATGTGCTAAAAAAACATTAAGAGATACTTTCCAAGATTACCATACTTTTGTTGAGTTAAGAGGTTAGGAAGGTTGGTAGTGTAATAAATATTTTGAAAATGAGATCTAATATGGGTATGGGCTAGACAATCTAAGAGAAAGTGCTTTTCATCTTCAACCTTCTTAGTGTCACAAAGGTGACACACTCTTTCACCCCATGGCGTTTTAGGAATTAACCAACGCCCAGTTTCACCATGGAGCTCGTGAGAATTTGTTCTTATCTTAGCAATGCTTATTGTTTTATTTACACTTGGCAAAACATATAGATAATTTTGATCTTCTAGATTAGGGTTGATTACATCTTTATAATACCTTAATTTTTTTTTTCCTCTAACTCTTTATCACACCATTTTCTCCTTAAATTTTGATTTGATGTTTTTTTAATAGTATCTTTATTCTGCAAAATGGTTTCTTCCATAATTCCCCAATATCTTAGCCGAGACCAGGCGTCTTTATGCCATCCTCGCTTGATTTGATGGTGGTTATGACTTGATTTTGAAGCAATTTTAGGTAGCCTCTTCTTTTCCATGTTGTTTAACTTGTTCTTATACATTAGGTATCAAGTCATAGTCATGCTCTCAATGGGGGAGAGGCTTGTTTCTAAGAATAGGATGGGTTAAGGCATATTTCTTTTAATTTTGAGATTATAGGTTATAAAATTCTTTTGTACTTGCTCTATCTTTCTCCAGGATTCATGAGAGATGCTACATCCCCAGACTTCACATCCATAAAGAATAACAGGTGTAACAAGAGTCTCAAAGAGGAGTTTCTTCTTTTCCCAAATCCAAAGATCAGTTGATTTACCATTGTTTTCAAGCCCATAATAAGATTTCCATTCCCCAATAATCCTTTTCTTAATGCTATAATTCCAATTGAGATTATGGTGAATATCAATTCCAAGATATTTGTATGAAGTCACTTCCTCCAAGTTGTTGTTTTCATATACAAAGGTATCATAAGGGATCTTATTGGATTTAATAATCATGACCTTAGTCTTATCAGTATTAACAGTCATACCCATATTGGAGCAAAAATCCTTGAGGATTNTTGTCAATTTATATGCCAAAAAGGGTAGGGGACAAGGGACAACCTTGTTTGACTCTGATATTGCAGTTAATCTCTTTTGACTAGCCCTCAGTATTTTTAAACTTAGCAATAACACTCGCATACATCCTTATTGTAGCATCCCTCAACTCGAGAGGCACTTTTATCTCTTCCAACCTATTCCAAAGGTTTTTCCTAGGAACCATGTCAAATTTTTTTCTAAAGTCAACAAAACAACAAAAAAAATTGGTTTTAGTATTGCGGAACTCCTCTTCAATGATCCTAAGTTAACAAGATGGTCCACAGTTGAATGATATCTCCTAAACCCGACCTAGCCTTTAGCTCTTTTATCGTGAATTTCTAGCCAAAGGCTAATATTCTTTTCCAAAATAATTCCATAAATCTTGGCTAAAATCACGCTAATCATAATGGTCCTATATTTAGAGGGAATGTTTCTATCCCAATTTTTAAAAATAGGAACAATGAGGCTTTGCATCCAGGGTTTAGAGAAGCCCTGCTTGACTACTAAATTGAAGAGCTTGTGTATGTGAGGGATAAGGATTGGCCCTCCGATTTTAAAAATTTCAGCTTGGTAGCCTTCAATGTCCTTAGCTTTCCCATTTGCGAGCCGCTTAACCCCGAAATCGATGTTATCTAAAGAAAAAACTTCTTCCTTTGTAGGGATAATAGGAATGATGTCCATAGAATTAGGGAACTCGTAAAGACTTTTAAGGGAGGAATTCCAGGTCCTTAAGGGAATCCTATTATTTTCTTTAGTATTGCATTTTAGAATTTGGCTCCATAACTTCTTAGGATCCAAATTGTATAGTTGTGAAAGTTGCTCTTGCCTTTTATTGATATAGTATATTTTTTTCCTTTTAATTAGGGCTTTGTACGTATTGATCTTATCGAGTTTTAAGGACTCATTAGAAGCATCCCTAATGGATTTCCTAGCAATTTTACATTCTTTATCATACCAAGGGTTGGTCGTTCTATTATTCTTTTTATAAGACACCTCGAAAGAGAACTTGTTAATAGAACTGGAAAGGGTAGTTGTAAAATTAGGATAGAGTTCTTCAATGTTGTCCTTATAAGTTAGGAGGTTTAATTTACTATTTAAATATTTTAAGAAAATGTCAACTTTACTTTTTTCAAAGCACAAATTCCTTTGATTATCAAAATTCTCTTCAATGGTGCTCCTATGCATGGAAAATTTTAGAGTTAGGGTTAAAGGTTTATGATCAGAGTCAGGCTCATGGTCATTTAAAAGGTCAAAAGTTTCTATTTGGTTGGAAATGGGGATATTAAATATCACATAATCTATAACACTACTACCTAGCCCATGAATACAAGTCATCCGGTTGGAGTTTGACCACTTCATTACTCCATTGCAAATTATTAGGTCTTGAGAGCTGCAGAGCTTGACCAACTCAGTACCAAACAAATTCTCAATGACCAACTCAGTACCAAACAAATTCTCAATGACCAACTCATTACCAAACAAATTCTCAATTAGGTCTTCAGAGCTTCTTTTGTAGCTATTAGATAAAACAAGGTCCTCATCTAGCCATAAAAGATCATGGTTGGGGCCATTACTTAAAAGAGTACCTTGTTTAGTTGCAGTCCTAGCATTAAAGTCTCGGAGGATATTACCTTCATTTTTCAAATTATAAATATCTTGTTCTAAATTATTATAGAGACAATTTTTATCTATATTACAAAATTCTTTGAAGAGACATCTGAAACTTTTTTTGAAAAGACAAAATATGTAATTGAAGGTGACCTACTTTATTTTTTTTTAATAGAATTTATTAAAATATAGAAATAATATTTTATTTCAAAAGGCCAATTTTATATTTTTCATATAAATTAATAATTAAAAAATTTAAGACTTTGAATTAAATATACACGTAAATGATCTAACCTAGATATGATATATAAATTTTAAAATTTTTAAAGTTATTTATGCAATTAATTATTATATTAAATGGCAATGATATTTAATATCATATTATTATTTTTTCAATTAATACATTATTATATAAATTTTAAAAATTTTAAAGTTATTTATGCAATTAATTATTATATTAAATGGTAATGATATTTAGTATCATATTATTATTTTTTCAAGTAATGCATTATTAGTCCCTGTCAAAGTAGGATTATAGCAATGAGTTTGTTATTGATTTGATATAAATTTTCATTGACTTGAAAATTTTTCATGAAAAACCTAATGCTCTACATAAGAAATACATTTTTTTATTTTTTAATCTATAAAATAACTTATATTTTTAAACTCTTATTGGTTGAAAAGTTTGAGGTGTTATTGTGGCCTTCACGTCCTTAAAAAATTTAAATTGGCAACTTGTGTATCTTGTGCAAAGTTATACATTAAACATTGATTTATTTTATTTTTTATAAATATTCAAAAATATTTATTTGACATTTCATTGGTTGTTCAATTCAAAGCGTTATTGTAGAGTCTACAATGCATCTCTCGGGATTGACGCGATATCTCTAGCTCTCGGGATTAACAACGTTAACATCTGTCTACTGGATGGGCCGACGTCTATAATGGCCGACTCAGTGGAAATATTTTCTTGTCAGTTCCGACAACAAAGGAATCATTAAGTGACTAATGTTCTTGCCAAAAATGGTAACGGTGAGTGAGAAAATTAATTTATTTTGCTCATATTTTCAAAAAAACAAACTAACTCTGAGTGAATTAATTTGGTTTGCTCATATTTCCAAAAGAACAAGCAAACCATCTTTAATTTAATTAGCTTAACTAAATACACTGAAAAAAGTTAATTAAATAAAAATAAAAAATAAAAACTTTACTGGCATAATTATATTATGTAAAAAAACTAAAATAAAATTAATCTTAACTAAATATGTTAATTAAAGTTACTTAAGAAACTATTTAATCTTTGAAAAAGTTTTAACTAAAAAACCATTTAATCTCTGGAATAGCTTTAACTAAAAAATCATTTAATCTTTGAAAAAACTTTAACTAATTAATTATGTCAGTTTTAAAATTTAAGTGAAAGTGAGTGCCTTTGTAGCCTCTACTATCTCAGTTTCTGTTGCGTTCTTTTTACCATAAGCAATGTTGTCTTTGATACTACCTGCTGCAAGATAGTGAACTTATCACACCACCTTCATGATCCTTCATTTTCAAATTTCGATCTTAATTTGGTATCATAATTTTTTTTCCAAATCTATATAAATTTACATTATCATTTTAAATTTTATAGTGTAAAATCTAAACATATTATTTTTAATAAATAATATATAAAAAATTTGTTGACGTCTATATAGTTGTATCTATCTAAGCTTAATAATAATAATTAAATACATTATTTTTAATAAATAATATATAAAATAATTTGTTGACGTATATAGTTGTATCAACAAGCTTAACAATAATTAGTGGTCCATCATTAAACTTTGCAAAAATCGAAAGGTCACCTTACATTTAAAACGAGTCTATATACTTAAAAACTTACGGTTTTTGAATACATTCTTCATTTCAATTTGAAAAGTGTATAAGAAAAGAGTGGCTAACTTGGTAGCAATTTATTTTTCGAGATTGATTTAAAATGGGACAAAACTCATAAAGTAAGGTCTTGATTCAAAGTCATAATAAACAAATTTCCAACTCAAACTATCTTTGAAAATCTGGCCCAATTCAAACCCATTCTTTTACAACAAAGGAGATGTGTTTGCTCCCAAATTAACTTAATCCTTATAAGAAACACCGATGTCTTACGTACAATCACTTTGTTATTCTTGAATAGGGATATTGTATAATAAACACCGTTAACTACTTGTTCTTGTCTTAGTAGTAGTGGGGACACCCATTGTACTTTTAATATTGTCTAATAATTATAAAATCATATTTTAAAAATCTTTTAATATCACTAGCAGCCAAAACAGTTGTCCCTTTCCTCCGCGATGTCGGACTAAATTAATTATTAATTTGTGTAACACGATGCTGGGCTAAATTAACTATTAATGTGTGCAACACGATGTTGGACTAAATTAATTATTAATGTCTGAAACAGATCCCATGACGGGATTGTTTAACCTGCATTTTTGCGCGGCAGGTTCGAATCGACTTAATGAATTAATCAAAGTCGTCGAGGTGAAGAGAAGTCGGAATTTGATCGGAATTCGAGGTACTGTCGACTTTATTAATTAATCAAAGTCGGAATTCGAGGTACTGTCGACTTTATTAATTAATCAAAGTCGTCGAGATGAATACGAGTCGGACGGGCAAATCAAAGTCGTCGAGGTGAATAGAAGTCGGAATTTGATCGCCCGTGAATGTCCACCGTGGGAGCATTGGGTTCAAGAGTTGACTTCGGTTTTTGATCGGGGAACAGGTTAACTTTGAAGTAAACATATTATTTTTGGGTTAAAAAAAATTGAATATTGTTAAAAAAAATTAGGGTAATCTGAGTTGTTTTGTATGATCTATATTCTGGAAGCATTATGATCTATATGATCTAGAATTTTGGAAGCATTATTGGTCTGTGCATGCACTGCAGGCTATCCATTGGACGATGGGTACTAGAGTCTTTATGAAAATCAAGTTCCATGAAAGGGATTTCTGCCCTTTCATGAATATCAAACTCTACATAATTGTTGTTCTCTTCATCATTACTCTTCCTGCAGACATTTGCAACACACAGGAGATTTGTAACCACACTGTTAACTTTACACAAAGCAGTGCGTTTAAAGAATCCCGATATACACTGTTTAATACCCTTGTTCAAGATACGTACAAAACTAGGTTTAACACTTCTGTGTATGGCCAAGGTCCGGACAGAGTATATGGCCTCCTCCAATGCAGGGGAGAAACAACAGTTGAACAATGCCAGAGTTGTTCGGCAAACGCATCGTATATCATTCAAGAAAGAAGTCCAAGTTGTGGGAAAGCCGTTGGAGGTAGAATTTGGTTGGATTGGTGTTACTTGCGTTATGACAATTCTAGCTTCTTTGGACAACCGGATTTAAATTATGTAAGGGTTACTT
>JASDQU010349188.1:0-12193 GCA_032191745.1 Picea mariana
ATTTTTTATTTTTATTATTGTTTTTTGAATTTCAATTCCTTTCTTTTTCTTAGTTTTTAATTTTCAAAAAAAATAAAAATTGGTTAGAGTTTTTTTTTTGAAAATGGGTTATTTTTTTTAAACTAACTTGCGAAGATTTTTTTGTCCAATTTATTTATTTTTTTAATGTAAATTTAAAAAATAAAAAATAAAAATTCAAGCAATGATTTATGATCCAATTTTGAGTTGTTTATCGATGATGGTACCAGTTGTTGAGGGTATGGTTTCAATTAGGGTACGATTTCAACTAAAAAAACAATGCCATTGGTAGCATCGCTTTTTGATTCGAGGGTAAATTTTAAAGCCTTCGTTTACAATAACATCACAATGACATAAATTGTTAATGCGACGGGTCTAAATTTTAGCCACCATAAAAAATAATGTGGATACATTATGGATAAGAAGACTTAAAATATAAAAAAATAGCCTAAAAAATAGGGGGGTACTACCGATAGCACAACTTTTCAAAATGAGGTAAAAAATGTGACCCCCCCAAAAATAAGAACTTTGTAGAGTTCTCGTTAAGTTGGCAACTATGTTTAGGGTGGTGGGTGTTTTTTTGGATAAATTTAGGGTTTTTCTTTCCCCCTTAAATTGTTTTGTTTTGAGGCTTCTTGATGACACATTGGACCTTTAAGGGTACCAACTTCACTATCTTGACACCAAAGTAAGCATTTAGCACATATTTAAGGCCCAGATGCATAAGAGTGTGTTGGCAGCCATATTAATCTCTATCTTTTTTACAAGCTGCCTACACAAAGTTTTTAAACCCTCATTAATCGTCACAACTGTTTAAATGATATCATTATTCTTCGCTTTTTGCATGCCTGCTTTTCGTTTTCGTTTTCACGACTGCAAGTGTGAAAACCCACAGTTGGAATTCATGTTGATTACATCAAAGGATTAATGATCATTTGGTTTATCATGAACCTATTTGTTTACATGGTTATAACTCCTTGACCTCAAACACACCACTGGTTACATATTTATCGAAACACCAAACATTTATGCATTTGATTATTGTTAATATGGCGTTGATTTATAAAATATTTGACACAATGGTTTGTTTGACACATTGATATTTGGGTCAAATCGTGGGTATGTAATGGTTCATTTGTCATGTTGATCAATTTCTTTTGGATATGCACTGTTATGATTTGAATGTACCATTACACCAAGGCGCTGTTCCAAGTACAGCCTGGTATGATGTTCTTGCATGGCCTCGATTCACACCACTATTCTCGCACGCATAGCATTAACGCTCTGCCCTTGCACTTCGAGTTGCCTTTGCATTGTGTTGGGGAAGCTTCGGGACAATGGTTCTGTGTCTATCCTGTCAAACCCTATCGCCGAATACCCTATTGATTTTGTGCTATTAGCTATGGATCCTGTAGTGAGAATCAAACCCAACGGTGTTCAAACTTTGTTGTTGTTTGATAATTCCCGAGAGGACTTAGAGAGGAATGGTTGGCAGGTCTTTGTTGAGAAGTTCGAGGGTTTTAACCTGGCAGTTGCTCAAAAATTCGCGCTAACGTTCGATGGTTGCAGAGCCAAAATTGGGGACGTCCAGCTCGAGTTAAACGAAGATTTCATTAGCTCAGCCACTGGTCTGCCAGCCGTGGGACAAAAATGGTTTAAAAACTCAAAGGTTGACGAAGTTCCCTAGTCACTGTTGTTTACCTCAAGGAAGATTAACAGCTGCGACAAAGGTATGCCCGTTACAAATCTAAAACCTAGATGGCACGATTTGTTAGCTATTATCAAGCAGTTCGTTACCTGTGAGGGTAGATACGGTTTAGTTTTCTTATACCACTTGCGGTTGCTCATGAGTTTTATCGATTTTCCCTTAAACATGCCATATTTTCTCCTTCGGAGTTTATACAAAATGGCTAATCGTTTCAAAAGGGAGAAAGCCGACTCTAGCCTCTTCCACCACTGTTTAATTAAAATTATTATGGTTCATCAGTTGAAGTTGAATGGCAATTGTTGGGACGCTTTCCTGTTAAGGAATGGTTTTGCTAGTCCTGAAATAGGACAAGTTGACAAATCCATTGTTACAGAAACCCTTGTCGGGCCTGTCATTCCCCCTCCTTCACTCTTGCCCTCTGTTGAACCCTCGACCTACCCGAACACTACCCAACCTGACAACCTGCCTGATTCATGTCCAAAAGATGGTGGTAAGCCTGCTATTGTTAAAAAGTCTGCAAGGAAAAAGGGTAAAGGTAACAATGATATCAATTACAAGGGTAAAAAGACCGCACGCTAGGTTTCACGTTGTGCCTGTAATAAACCTAAAGAAAACACAGACCAAAAACCAATTCTGTTAAGTGAAGATTCCAATTCCGAAATCGAACGGTTTCTAACCGAAGAGTATCCATAATCACACGGACTTTGCTTAGTTAAGCCCTATGACTATGTGACAAACCTCCCACCGTGTCTGAGAAACAACCCCAACTTCCTTGGGATCAAACTCGACAGAGAACCTACAGGTCAAATAAGAAGTTCCTCACCTGTGAATACACATCCTGTTCAACCACAGTGCAATGAATGTCAGTTGTGGCTCGACCGATATTATAGAGACGTCCCTTTGCTCCAATCTCGGATCAAGTCCTTGGAGGACCGAGTGAATATGCTAACTAAGGAGAATGATAGATTGAAAAATTTTGCTCAAGCTAATGATAAAAGATAGAAGACCATAGGTTCAGTTGTCTTTAAGAATGTGGAGGCGGCCACTGCCATTGTAAATTCGAAAATAGCTTGATTAAAACGAATCCCTGAATCCGAGGTATGGTATTTAAAAAGTAATTTTAAGATGATTTTGTTTTTATTTTGAATTAGCATATAAGATTTGTTTGCTCAAATTGCATCTATTTCTGTTTTGATTGAATTGATAAAACACGATTCTGTTTATAATAATAACTAGCTACAGAATTGTGAGATTCTATAGCTAGTTACTAAAATTTGAATTCTTTGATTTCACAACTAAAATGCAATCTGAAATCATGTATTCTTGTGCGTTTACAGGTACATATGAATTCTAAAGGAGATTGGATCGCTAGTGGCATCTCTGAACATGCTATTTCTTTACATGGTTTTAGATTAGGATGTTAGTTTTGGATAACAATGGGAATTTGGGAGATTGTATTCCCCATAATTTTTGGAACTGATTTGATGATTTCCACAGGAAGTTTTTAGATCCCGTGGCCTTTATAAATGTATTATTTTGTAAACTAAGACCCATCGCTGCCTGGGAGCAGAAACTATGGATTTGTGATTATCAGACTTGAATGAAAGTGGATATTTGCACAACTTTAGCTTCAATATATCATATTTTTGTTCAAGTTTTACTCATTTCGATTTGTAACCAAATTTTGACTACTTTAGATATCATAATTTGTTACAAGTTGATGTGATGGGATTTAAATAGTGTCCATATTTTATGTCTCTCATTTTATATACAACAATTAATCTGTTTACATTTGATGATTAGAAGGTTGATCTTCTTTATTCAATGAACAATTATATACAAATTGTTATACTCATATTTATCTTAATATGATCGTTTGTCAAATGATAAATTGCTGTTGCTACATATCTTACTTGTTCTGTCATTAGCATTCAAAGCATTATTGCTTTGCGTTTACGAGAAGCATTGGGAAAATCTGGTGTGGGTTGGCCTCATCAAACATCAAACGTAGATGCTACGCACAATACGGTTGTTGGGAAATAATACCCTATGGACTAACAAGCTAGGGCTAGGCTTGCATGCAGATTTTGACCTTAAAGAAATAACCTTTTAACCTACCACCCAACTTAAACCCCTCTTTCAAGACACATACATGGAAATGAACTACTAACCTTTTTACTGATGTTTGGTTTAGATCCTTCGTTGCGCTTCTTGACTGCTTGCTCGTGTGGCTCCTTCCAAAGTTAACCTATAATCAAGACAAAACACTACGCATGCATGCTATTTTTCTACTTGAGGGTTAGAAATTAAGCATAAATTACATAAATTACATAAATCACATATAACTCATGCATTGGGACGGGAAAAGTATTCTTTTATTAATCTCAAGATGAATCAACTTACAATAATAATAGAGACCGGCCACCGCTCCTTGATCCTGATCCTGGGCTCCTCCTCTTCTTTTGTCCTCCAACTTCTTTGCGTTAATTCTCCTTAGGCTTGAGGAAAGGCTAAAGGGTTGGGACAAATTGACTTGGAAAATGGGCAGAGTTTCTTTGCTATAATTTTCCTCCTTCAAATAGTACCC
Source organism: Picea mariana (assembly GCA_032191745.1). Lineage (NCBI taxonomy): Eukaryota > Viridiplantae > Streptophyta > Pinopsida > Pinales > Pinaceae > Picea > Picea mariana. The sequence continues at coordinate 4,314 of JASDQU010349188.1, forward strand.
CTACCCCTTCTTTTATAGGCTAGAAGGAGCTAGGGTTTTGGACGAACTCTCGGCCATGCATGGCTGGGAGTTTCAGTTAACTGACCCATAACTTTTTGTCCCGTCGGCAACTTTCCTGTTTTTGTGCTTTGTTAGGTAAACGTGGGCTGTAAAAGGCCTGCCAGCGTTCAAACGCGTGCAGTAGTGGGTTAGGGCACGTTTGCCTTTACCTAAGATGATTTTTGCAGAGGTTGTTCAACAGATGTCTTGGCAATGAGAGGATATGAGTTGGCCTAATGCCAGGTAAGCATGTGTGGTTCAATTTAGGGTTATAACAAAGACGCATATGGATATGCGATTACAAGTTAGTTTGCTAATAGCATTCTATTAGTTTAATTAATATAAGAATTTTCTATAGTTTAGATACACAGTATAGATTGTTATTTTTATTTCTCAGCTAGATAGCTTCCATTTCATTTTCTGTTTATAAAAGTTATAAAAAATAAAAAAACTCCAGCTTCGCTGTCATAAGTCAATTCATATATGATTTTGCAGATTTCGATCAAAACTTGCATTTTGTGAATACTGTACATATAATAAAGATTTAATCATATCGATACACTGTACATTTAATAAGTAGGATTACTATTAGTTAGCAAATTGTGAATATATTAGATTTATATATAGTTTTCAGCAGCTGTTTGTCATTTAGTTAGTTTATTTAGTTTTTTTTTTCACTTTCGTAGGACTTAGATCGACTAACGGAGCTGCTAAACCCATCGGAGTGGATTAATCCAAACGGCTTGGGTTATTTAGACAACCCTGGACCGGATTCACTCCTCCAATTGACGAGCGGTCAATTTCACCCGTCAACAAATGGCGCTAGAAGGAGGGCATGAAAATTATTAATGGCATGAGGTGGTCGTAAGACTCCTCCACCACCCACCCTCTCACCTATAGTGACAAGAAGTCATTCAAACCACAACATTGTCCCTCAAACAACAACCACATCAAACGACGATCTACGGATCACAGTTGAACCAGTAACTCCAAATCCTACAGGTGGTGACATACAAGAGATTGTCTGCCAATCTCTCATAAGAACACATAGTGCCTTCGCCCGTTTAAGAAAACCAAACCGACCTTTGGACCAACCATTAGATTTATCTGATATCAGAGAACAACTCGGAGGCACTAACCTCACTTTAAACCCTACAGATCCAATCCTCACTCCTGTAGTAGGAGGATCTGGTATACCACCCTCACCACCTCCTTCATCCCCTTCTTCTTCTGGAGAAGAATCCTCGGACGAAGGAAGTTCCTCATCCCAGCCTTCGACACCGCCCACACCAATGGCCAACCAGAACAATCCCGCCAGACCCTGGCTCGACCAAGATGCAGTGGCCGTACCCGGGCCTCAACATCCCTTACCCAAACACCCAGAGAAGTGGCTCCCTAAATTTGACCCGGAATCCAAACAGATCGCCGAAGATCACATCAAAAAGTTTATGTTAGCCATTAGACTCCGTAATGTCGAGCACGAAGACGTAGTTTGTAGATTGTTTCCCTACACCTTCGAGGGCAATGCCTCTACCTGGTACTTTTCCCAACAACCCCATACCATCGTGTCATGGGAGAAGTTTGAATCCTGTTTTCTTGAGAAGTTTGGAGACGACAAGTCCCCAGAAGTTCTAGTCATGGAGCTTTGTAGTTTAAGAATGAACCCTAAAGAGAAAATCAAAGACTTTAACCAAAGATTCTTAACACTAAAGAACCGAATCCCTACGGATTCGATGCTTGTTGAGAATCTTATCATAGCATATTATATGAAAGACTTACATCAAAGTATAGCCATTTGGGTAAAGAGATCTAAGAAAGCTACGTTGTTAGAGGCCTTTGAAGAGGCCAGTCAGATTGAGAAAGACATCCTTAGCTTAAAATACACTACTAGCAACAAAATAGAGACTAGTTCATCTTCTAAAAAGAAAATCGAAATCCTCCCTAGACTTGCCCAAAACAAAACGCAATCGGAAAACTCTGATCCAGAAAACTTACAAAAAGTCGTTCAAAAAATGTCAAATCAAGTTATAGATTTGAAAATGACGGCCGAAGAAGCTTCTTCGAGCAAAGGACCTTACAAACCCCGGTTTAGGAAGCCTTTTCCCACCAACTGACCTAATTCAAATACCAAAGGCTTAAATCTAGAAAGCCTGCAATTCACTATTCAAACGATTCTAGAAGCACAGGATAACTTGATGCCTCCTGAGATCCCTGAGGAAGTAGCTGAACAAGAGACAGTAGAATAAGATGAATCTTCTCCGAACATTTTTGGACACTTCTCAGATAGCGTTTTTCAAGCTAATTTCGAGACAATACATCCTTACAATACTAGGAGTAATATAGCAAACAAGCCTTCTTCTGAAAACACAACGACTTTTCCCCCAAAACAGTCTATAACAACTAAGACTAAACAGAATAATGTGAACCCAAGCTTAGATTATGATTTAGTTGAAGATCTAAAAAAGTTAAGGGCTAACATTTCTGTTTATGAATTATTAAAATTCCCGTTTCTGCTACAAAAAATGTTACAGAATATCGCAGAGAACAGCAAAAATGACAATCCAAGCAGTAACAAAGGTTTTCAGAACAACCCAAAAGTTCCTCAGAAGGCCTCCGCTAAGAATACTTCTGATCCTCACAAGAAAAGAGACCTTCCTGTAAATAATGTAACAAATGTAGATAAATTAGTTTTAGAGGCTGCGGGTAAAAAGCAACAAGCTTCCACCATTAGTACTCGCAGAAACGTCCCTCCATTTTTGTTAACTTTTGAAATCTTCAATAGGAACGTACACAATTGTATGGTAGATTTAGGAGCGTCATCCAACGTAATTCCATGGTCTGTGTGTCAGAAGATTAATGCTGAAGTTCAACCATCCACCTTAAAGATCATCCAACTTGATCGAACTAGTGTTAAAGTTATAGGTGAATTAAGGAATACGCCTATAAGATTATCGTCTAACCCCAAAGTTCATCAAGTGATTGATATTATTGTTGTTGATATTCCAGAAGTTTATGGTTTGTTTTTAAGCAGAGACTGGTCAGAACAGCTACACGGCTATTTCGCGACAAATTGGTCTCACTTGTCGCTGCCTGAGAATGGAAATCCCAACAGAATCAAGGTAAATCGTGAATGTTACCTAAAGTTCACAGTGACAGATTTAAATGACCCCACTGAACCATTTACACCTTCTGTCGATTTACCCGAAATACAAGGGATGGATACCTTTTTCGGCAATTTCATGGCCGAAACTTCCGCTATCACTAACCCAGAGCAGCAGTCTGAAATTGTGACATATATGCAGCCAACAGCTTCCACCCAATGGTCACATGCACCTGACAAAGATCAGATATGGTCTCTTTACTTTGACGGGTCAAAATACAAGGAAGGAGCTGGTGCAGACTGTGTGATTATTGACCTAGCAGGTAACAAAACCCTGATTGCATGTAGGTTAGAGTTTGAATGTACAAACAACACAACAGAATATGAGGCTTTATTGCAAGGCCTGAGGAAAACATTAGATATGAACATTCAAAATTTGACTGTCTATGGCGAATTGGAAATTGTGGTTAGACAGGTAAAAAATTCTATCCACTGTTTATCTCCGCATCTTAAAAGCTACCAATCAGAGGTATGTAATTTGATGAATAAGTTTTCTGCTTTTAACATAAATTCTATTCCTAGATTGAATAATTCAGATGCCGATTTGTTAGCTAATGTAGCTTCGAAACTCTTTCCTGCAGAAGGCTTGTCCTCGAATGCATTCTCCGTCGAACTGTTGTTTAGGCCATCCGTCCCTGACAACATCACAAATTGGAGAGTCTTCGACGACGATCAACAAATTATTAGTTTCCTGCATATGGAAGAAACTTTCCAAGCCGCAGTGATCGACGAATGTACTCATGACGAGAATCTTCGTGACTTCACGGTAATACCAGATCCGAGATCTCCTGAATCTTCATCAGACATGGTAAATTCTATCCCTAAATCTATAGTTAGATTAGAAAAATTTTATGATCTTCAAGACAAATTCAAAAAATCAGTGAACTGTAAAACAAATAGTTCCTCTTTAACGTATAAAAAAGTAAACTTGGGAACTAAAGACAATCCACAGTGCATTAATTTAGGGGTGGGGTGTTCTGAACAAGAGAAAGCGACATTTATTAAATTGTTTAAGGAATTCAAAGATGTTTTTGCTTGGACGTACGATGACCTAAAAACCTTTGATCCTAACATCATACAACACACTATTCCTATGAAACCCCAAACCTTACCTTTTCAACAAAAGTTAAGGAAAATGCACCCAAAACTCGAACCGATCATCAAAAAAGAATTAAATAAACTCCTGAACGCTAAGATAATCTTCCCAGTTAGGCACACACAATGGGTCTCTAATCTTGTCCCCGTCCAGAAGAAGAGTGGTGAAATCCGACTATGCGTTGATTTTCGAAATCTTAATCGAGTGTCTGATAAAGACAATTACCCTGTCCCACCCATGGAACAGATCCTTCAACAGGTATCTGGCTCTGAAAGATTATCCTTATTGGATGGTTTTTCAGGGTATAACCAAGTCCTGATGTCTCCTCTAGACCAACTTAAAACTACCTTCCGCACTCCATGGGGCACCTACGCTTTTAGGAAAATGCCCTTTGGACTCATTAAAGATGGTGCCACTTTCTAGAGAGTGATAGATATCGCTTTCCGAGGCTTAATCAATCAATCTTTCATAGTTTACTTGGATGACGTTACTATATTTTTGAAAAACAAAGCTGATCATCTAGCCCATTTAAGATCCGTTCTACAGTGATGTCGTAAGTATGACATTTCCTTGAATCCTAAAAAATCTATCTTCGCAGTAGAACAAGGTAAGCTCTTAGGATTTATTGTATCGAGTGAAGGGATGATTATCGACCCTGAAAGGACTCAAGTCATCTCGAAATTCCCCCCTCCCTCGTCAAAAAAGTCTATGCAGTCTTTCTTAGGCCAGATAAACTTTGTCAGGAGATTCGTCCCCAGTTTTTCAGAAATGGTGAGACCTTTATAGAACTTAATAAAAAAGGACGTACAATATCATTAGGGACCCTTAGAAAACCAAGCTTTTAATTCAATAAAAAAGGCCATAATAGATGCTCCTTCTCTGATGAGCCCCGACTTTTCGCAAGACTTCACTCTCTACACATTCGCTTCTGACCGCTCCTACGTTGTTGTCCTAACTCAAAAGAACGCTGAAAACAATGAAGTCCCAATTGCCTTTATGAGCTCAGCCTTCAAAGACGCAGAACTTAATTACCCAGCAGTAGATCAGTAAGCCTATTCTGTTTTTAAATCAGTAAAGCACTTCCGATCTTATCTTTTGAAATCTAGGACGAAAATTATCGTCCCTTACCCATTCGTTAGAAATCTGTTAATATAGAAAGAACTAGGTGAAAATAGGGCGAACTGGGTCACCTCCTTATAAGAGTATGACATAGAAATCACCCCAACACAAATAGTGAGAGGTCAAGGGCTATGTAAGTTAGTCACTGACTCATCGACAGAACAACAAAAGGAAAATGATATGTCAAACCCAGGACAACACTACCAAAATTTAATCTGCTGTGCACACAACCCTGTTAGTCCCTGGTATGATGATATAAAATTCTGTCTTGAACATGGATCAGCCCCCCGTCACCTGGATCCCACTAAAAGAAGAGAGCTAAGATTGAAATCTGCCTACTTTCATTTGATTAATGGTATTCTGTTTCGTCAGAATTTTGATGGAGTACTAATGCGCTGTCTTGAGAAAGATGAAGCAGAAAATGTCTTATTAGAATTGCACGCAGGAGAAACTGGTGGGCATTTTGGTGGAGATACCACTACCCATAAAGTATTAAGAGCAGGTTATTACTAGCCTACACTTTTTAAAGATGCTCATGCCTTGTGTCGCAAGTGTGTTATTTGTCAAAAAGCATCCGGATGGATACAGAAACCAACCTTCCCTCTGCAACCTGTTTCAGTAGACTCCCCTTTTCAGCAGTGGGGTCTTGATATTATAGGCCCGATCAATCCGCCATCCTCACAACAACATAAGTTTATCATAACAACCACAGATTACTTCACTAGGTGGTCCGAAGCTGCCCCATTAAAAGCTGTAAATAACAGTCAAGTAATTGCCTTTTTAAATTCAAATATTATTACTTGTTTTGGTAGCCCTGACTGTTTAGTATTTGATAACGTTTCCTATTTTTCGTCTCTTGAGATGAGTAATTTCTCTCTAGAAAAAGGAATTAAATTAAAATATTCTACTAGCTATTACCCTCAAGGTAACGGATTGGCAGAATCAACTAATAAAAATCTGATTAAAATCATCAAGATAATGATATCTGAAAACCATAAAAATTGGCATAGTATATTGTTAAATGCAATCTGGGCTGATAGAGTAACTCCAAAAACTGCTGTGGGTAACTCTCCCTTCTTTCTCGTCTACGACAGAGAGACAATTCTGCCACCGCATATTCTTCTTCTCTCACTACAACTATCACAGAAAATACAAGAAGAGGTTTGCCCCCCTTTGGAGAATCAAATTAACGCATTGTTAAAATTAGAGGAAGTGAGGGCTTAAGCAAAGCGGAAGTTGGATTAGCATCAACTTGTGGTTAAAAGATGGTTTGATTCCAACTCTGCCTCTGACAGAAAATTTGAAGTAGGTGACCCTGTCCTAAAATGGGACAAACCACATGAAGGAAAGGGAGAGCATACGAAGTTTCAAAACTTATGGCTAGGACCGTTTTTGATTGCTGAGAAATTGGGTCCCAGCTCTTTCAGATTACAGAGTCTAGAGGGACAGCCAGACACCTATCCGGTGAATGGCCAAGCTCTAAAAAGGTATTTCGCTTGATGACAACCCTGTGTACACTGTGTAAATATTTTTCCTTTGTTTGCTTTTCATTTTTCTTTGTTGTTTTGGTTTTGATTTTTCCCTTATGCTTACCAGTTTTTATTTTTTTTATACATATACCCGCATCATGAACTGTTCGGACAAAGAAAACAAAAAAATTTCTCCTCTGAAATAACTGCTGAAGGTTGTTTAAACATCAATTATGATATGCTTCTGAAGTTTACAGCCATGTTGAATAAAGCTTGTTGTTTGAAAGGCGTTTATTGATTTCAATCTGTAATTGAAACTTTTCACGATCATCCATTTCTTCTTACGATGTCCCTGTTCCTTAAGAGAACAACTCAGAGATGTCTCCCCGCCTTCGAAGGTCGGTTTATCAATAAACCGTCTCTATATCTTAATGAAAGACGGTTAAAATTTTTTTTCTCTCAAGGTCTGTAATTTATTAAAATATGTCCAAAATATCACGATTTTCAGCGTCACCCCGCTCGATTAAATATCTTTAAAACTAAATAAATCATTAAAGAGCTGTGGGAAGTGCTTGTAAACCTGCCGAGATACTGAACAGGTCTGCTGGCAGTGGGTAAATGCATGCATGACACCAAGATAACTTCGCCGGGGTACTGAACAGGCCCACTGGCAGCGAAGCAATGTCAGGTATATGAAAATTCTCATATATGGAATCTTTTGACCTTAAATGTCCTTCGTTCTGATTTGGAACTTCTTGGTAGGATACAGATATTGGAGTGGGTTAAATGGCATCCCTGTCGAGGCTATGGATGCCTACTGGAAGCAGTGGCTCTGTCAACAGTATTGGAGATTTTAACCTTAATATCGTGGCTCGCTTTTGTTAAGATTGTCATCAGTTTTCATCTTTTAAAATAACAAGCAATCTGAAACTAGAATTTTTTTATGATTGATAGTGATGTTCAAACAATTTTCTGGTTGTTTTCGAGTTGAATTTTT
>JASDQU010349191.1:0-12270 GCA_032191745.1 Picea mariana
CCATTGGAGAAATCATATCAACACCCTCAGGTATGCACTTGTATATATATATATATATATATATATATATATATATATATATATATTATTTGTATCATTGTCATGAGAGTAATTGCAGGAGGAAGGAGCCTTTTGCTGAAGTCATGGATCTAGAGGGATCTCAGTGCATTCAAAGGAACAACACACTGGAAGTGAAGACTCCAGGTTTGATTGTTGTTATTTTCATTCCTTTAACCTATATTTATAAAGTTTTCTACATTACAAGTAGGTGTTGTAGTTGTGACAACAATCCTTAAATTGTTTTGGTTCCTCTTGTTTTCTTGTTCCACATGGGTTAACAACAAAGGAATATGTTTATCCTTTAGAGGGAGTCAAAACTATTTGATAAAGAGGAAGAATATAACCATCATTGAGGCAACCAATGCAACAATGCATGATCAGAATCTTTGTATGATTCTATGGGCAGAAGCATGCATGACACAGTATATGTTTAGAACAAGAGTCTTCACTAGAATTTGAAAAACATAACTCCCGAAGAAGCCTTCACCGGAGTGAAGCCTGAGATTGAACACTTAAGGATATTTGGGTGCCCAGTGTATTTTAATGTACCCAAGGAGAAGAAGTCCAATCTAGACCCTTCAGGGACAAAGGATACATTTATGGGATAAAAGTGAATCTTTGAAGACATTCCATATCTAGATCCCTGGTCAGAGACAGATTGAGACAAGAAGAGATGTTGTCCTTGAACAAGAGATAGCCTTTCAAAAATCTAGAGAATCTCATATGGAGATTGACAGTGAGACAAGACCTTCTCCCCCTTCAGCAGTTCAAAGGGAGACAAACATTATTCTAGCTGATCCAGTTGCTCCAGTTGACATGTCTAGAGGTATTGTAGTAGGGAATAAAAGGCCTGCCTAGGCTCACTCTACAGGAGGCAGAGAAACATACAAGCCTCTCAAGGCACATCCTGAGAGAAAAAATAGATTTTTCGAGATACTATTCAGCCATGAGCCACATCATTGATTCTGAGACTTCTTGTCATAAAGAAGCGACAAGTGAACAAGTATGGAAAGATGTCATAATAGAAGAATACCAATATATTTTAAAGAATGATGTATGAGACATTGTTCTGAGACCAAAAGGGAAATCTACGGTGACTTCCAAATGGATCTATAAAAATCAAGCATGCAGCTGATGGAAGTGTTGAGAAATAAAAACTGAGATCTGTGGCCTGAAGATTCCCACAAATAGAGGGAGTTGTCTATTATGAGAGCTTGTTTTTGATGACTTATTCAAGAAGCCGTATTTTTGTTACAAGCAAGCTTTGACTTTTGATTTTGAGATGAAGGATCTGGGTATGATGCACTACTTCTTGGGACAAGAAGTATGATAGAGGACCAATGAGACTTTTCCTAAGTCAAGGAAAATATATAGTGGGGATATCAAAGAAGTTCAGTATAACAGAATGAAAATCCATGTCTACACCGATGGTGATGGATTTAACAAAAAATGAGTGATACTGATTCAGGAGAGATTGATCCACACTTATACAGACAATTGATTGGATCACTGATGTAACTGGTTAACACCAGACCGAATATATGTTATGCAGTGAATGTGCTTAGCCACTTTATGAGCCAATCGAGACAGACACACTGGATAGAAAAAAAACATGTATTGAGATACCTATGAGGCATAGTTGGTCATGGCCTAAGATATGCCTTCAGTGTAGACTTGATCCTATAGGGATATGTCGATGCATATTGGGCAGGAAACACAGTGGATAGGAAAAGCACCTCCAGTTGTTGCTTCACTTTAGGGTCTGCCATGGTTTCCTGGTGTAGTAGAAAACAGAGCTTTGTGGCATTGAGTACCACAGAGGCAGAGTACATTGCATTACGTGTGGTAGTCTGCGAAGCAGTATGGCTTCACAAACTTCTGACTGACTTATTCTATCATGAGATGGATCCTATTACTATTCATTGTGATAACCAAAGCTGTGTGAAGCTCTCTGATAAACCTATGTTTCATGACATATCGAAACACATCGAGATAAAATATCACTATATCAGAGACATGGTGCAGAGGAAGAAAATGCACGTGCAGTTTCTTCCTACCCATGAGAATATCGCAGATATCTTCACTAAACCACTTGCCAAGACAAAGTTTGAGTATTTCCTTGAGAGACTTGTACTGGTGGAGAATGCCTCCCTAGCTGAGAGGGAGTGTTGATGATTACAACTATGTGAGACATCCTCCAGAACACAGACCTGAGAGAGATCCCCTAAGATGGGTGTGTGGTTCCTATCTGAGATAGAACTAGAATGTTGTGCTGGCCTCCTCCTTACATAGATTTGAGAAGAACTCCAGATTATTCTCCTGTGTAATGCAGCGAGAAAGAAGATTTGTTGAGTTAGATGTGCATGTGGTTGAGCACATGTGAACGTGTGAATTCCCATGAGCTCGGTGCATCGTTATGAGACAGAGATGAAAACGATGTATTAGTCTCCTCTGAGCAGAGAATTGATATGATGAACTCTAGATGACTCTCATGTGTAATGCAGTGGGAAATAAGATCTGCTGAGTTGGAAGTGCTTGTGGATGAGCACAAGTGAACGTGATCCTAGTGGCTGACCACTAGTGAGTGTGGTTCTCCTATGAGACACAATGAGATAGATATATGGACATCCCTATGGATGTGCCCCTAGTGGCTGAGCACTAGTGGTTGTATGATATCCCTTGCTATATTGTTCAAGAGTTAGATTTACCTGTAACCCTAATTGTAATGTAAAGGCTACAGGTTGGCCCCACCTTAATGTAAAATATAATTAATCTAGTAATTATTAATTATATTGTGAGATAGTAAGGTTGGCCATGTTGTTCCAATAGACACTTTTGTTGACAGGTTCAGTCTAATATAAGTAAAGGTAAATTCCCCATTGAGGAAACATATCTTAAGTGTGAGTTTGGAAATTTCAGCAAGTACATATTCTTGGGAAAAGTGCACACCTGTATTGGGCACTAGTCTTCTAGGGTTTGTGAGCACCCTTTTGTGTGCTAGGTTTTCTTGGCGGTGGAGGTATTTCTCTTGAAGAATATAGCAAAGTATTGGTTGGGTTTTCTTCCCTTGTTGAGAAGGGTTTCCTATGATACTTCTTGTGTACTTGTGCATGGTGTTTCTTCTTGTAATCTTGGTTGTTGCAACACAATTGTTTATGGTTTAATTAAAATGCTAAAATGGAATGAACTTCATGCTTAAACCTTGTCTATTAAAAAAAAAACAGTTGTGTCATTATCACTTTGGGGGGTCACCCCTACATGGTACCCGAGGTAGTTTTAGCTACTACAATTTCAATGATTTTTGAAAAACATTGCCGAAAATTAATCTCACAGAATACAAAGTTTTTTCTCTTCATGGTTCGGTCAGAAGGGGAATGAAAGGTCAATGCAATCGACACAACTTCAACAAAAGGTCTCTCCACACAACATAAACAAGTGTACAATCTTGTAGAGGAGTACATAGACCTCTTTTCTTTAGCTGTAGGGGTGCCTATGCACTGTCAAGTCAAACATCCCATTGGTTTGATACCTAGTTCTCCCTTTCACAATGGTCCAACATACATATGATCCCTTTTAGAGAATGAGGAAATAAAGCGTCAAATTCATGAGCTCATCTACAAGGGCCACATTCGAACAAGCTCCTCACCTTGTGGGATCCCAATTATGTTGGTGCAGAAGAAGGATGGAACATGTCGACTCTGTATTTATTATAGATACTAAATAAAATCATTGTCAAGAATCGACAACCAATCCCCTAGATTGACGATCTTCTTAACTAGCTCGAGAGTGCCAAGTTCTTCAAAAATATTGATTTCAAGCGAGGATATCACCAAGTTCTGATAGAATCAATTGATGTATGGAAGACAACCTTAAAATATAAATAAGGCCTGTTTGAGTCATTGGTAATGCCTTTTGTCTTGACCAATGCTCCAACGAAATTCATGAGGATGATGGATGATATATTGGAAATCTTACGGTTGTTCACAAAATCTTTCATGGTGATTTATTTGGATGACATCCTCATCTTTAGCCGGACCTAGGTAGAGCACTTGCAACATATTCATTAGGTCCCGAGCACCCTACGAGAACACATGTTATATGTTAAAATGAAGAAATGCTCATTCAACATGCAGATAATCCAATACTTAGGGTACATCATGGATGAACATGGGGTGCATGTGGACCCATCCAAGATCCAAGTCATTCGTGATTGGCCAACCCTGATGACTCTGCCAGAGCTCCATAGCTTCTTGGGCCTCACTTAATTCTACTGCAGGTTCATGTTGGGGTTTTATCATATAACTTGGCCTTTAAGTCGGGTGACAAAGGGGGGAACTAAAGCCAATTTTGTGTGGTTTGAATCACAAAAAAAAAAAACATTCTAAGATCTGAAACACAAACTCTATTCTGCACCAGTCCTCATATTTCCATATCTAAAACAATTGTTCCAGATCAAGGAAAATTCCTTAGACTATGCTATCAGTGACGCCCTCACTCATCAACAACATCCAATTGCCTATCATAGTGAAACAATATGTGATTTTGTTCACATGTATCCCACCTATGACAAGAAGATGTACTCCATTATGCAGGAATGTCAATAGTGGAAGCATTAAATTATAGGAAAGGAAACGATCATCCACACTTATCACAAGCCTCTGTAATTCATACAAACACAAGGGAAGTTACAAAATGAACACCACAAGAAGTGGTCCACATACCTGCAACAATTACACTTGAACATCAAGTACAATAAAGGAAACACCAATCGGGTTGCCGGCTGCCTTTGTCGACCTCTAGTTGCAACACTGACCACGGTGCTCAACTCTTACGGGCATGAGACCTTAGGGTGGTTTTATTTATATGAAAGTGATCCTGAATTTACTTCCGCATATAATACACTAGGTGTAGGCACACCAATTGCATAATTTCATATTTGGGATAGACTACTATGCCATCTAGGCCATCTTTGTGTTCCTTCAAGTGAGTGGGCAAGCGGATTTGGGAATCTCATTAGAATTGGATGGCATGACACTTTGGCATGGAAAAAACAGTGACAATACTACAAAAGTATTTTTATTGGTTAAATATTCGAAAAGATGTAAGCAAGTATATCATATTATGCACCGCCTTCTGCATTGACAAACCAACCATTAATAAACAAGGGATATACACCCCTCTACCTACTCCATATAGGAAATGGGAGTCAATATCCATGGATTACATGTCCGATATACCTTCAACAAAGCATGGTAATTACTATGTCTTTTTGGTCATTTACCGATTCTCTAAGATGGCAGTTTTGACACCCTGCAAGAAGAGTATCACATCTGAGGCCATTGTTAAGCTCTTTTTCGAGTGTGTTTGGGTTCAATTTTGGATACCACAGACTATTATTTTAGATCATGATAGAAGGTTCTTGATTACATTCTTGTCCATTTTGTGGTCATTGATGGACACCAAGCTCACCAAATCAACTGCCTTCCACCCCCAAACCAATGGACATAGAGAGGTAGTAAATAGGATGAATGTGCATATCCTAAGAATGTAAAACTCCAAACATCTCCATACATGGGATGAGATACATCCTTATGTTAAAAATAAGTACAATTGAGCCCTTCATATCTCTATTGGCCACAACCCTTTTCAAGTGTGCTCGGGGTTCAAGCCATTGGACCTAATTGACATAACTCTTCCCATTACATCCATACAGGAAGAATATTCCCATACTCAAACTAAGGCTAATAAGGAATCCATATTTTTTGAATGGATTCAACTCATCTTCCAACAAGTCCATGACATCTTGTAGAAATCCAATGCAAAGTATAAGCAATGACATGACCAACATCAGGTTCCATACAAGTTTCAGGTTTGTGATAAGGTTTGGTAACATTTGTAGAAAGATCGCCTTGTAGGAACCCATCGAAAGCTTTCCCCACTTTGATATGGGCCTTACACCATCACCAAGGCTATAGTTGAGAATAATTTTGAATCAATATTCCCCCATTCCTTGGTCTGTATCCAGTCTTTAATGTGGAGCTCCTTCGCCCATATTTTCCACCTCGATTGGATACCTCGAAGGTAGTTGAGCACTTGGCCCCTATAGAAATAAAAAATGACTTCCTTTAGCAAACTAAATTTTATAGAATCATAGATACAAATATGAAAGGAACCTTCCCACAAAACATACAACTCTACTGGGCCATCAAAGAAGGGAAACTTCTTCACCAAGGCAAGTGGCGCACTAGGAGCCAAATTCAATAGAATTTTCCCCATTTTATGAGGGAAATTGATGCAATGGAGATCATTTTGTCCAAAGAGGGGAGGAATAATCTAGGTGGATATCAGTGTCCACCCACCTCTTCCTATGACTCAACAGTTCTCCATCTTCGTGGCAGTTTTTCTATGGTTTTTTGGGTCCCAAAATTCTGAGGCCATTTTGAGGCCCTAAATGATGTTTTTTTGGATATTTGGGGGGCCAAGGGTTTTCATGGCATACTTGTCCCCAACCAAAAGTTGTAATCCTTATATATTTCTTTCCAACAAGTTATCATGCACCCCAAACAAATATTGTATGCAAAAGTTTCACCCCTGGGAAGTTGATGTATCAACTAACCACCTCGGGGCCAACGATACTTTTGGTGTTTCATCTTCTAGGGTTATGGTTTTGATGATTAGGGTTTTTTCCTCTTTGTCTTTTTGAATTCATGATAAAATGACCTTTTCGGCCTCTTTGTGATTGTATTTTTTCAAGTGAGCATAGCCAACATCTCTTTCTCTTTAGAGATTAGATACCACCATTCTATCCTATTTCTGTTCTACAATATGATGTTATTTTATTCATTAATAGAAGTTTGGTGTCATTGTATTTCTATGTTCTTTGCTATATATTTTTTTGTATCTCATTTCCTTCTCAATATAATCTGGATCATAGAGTTCTCTTAACAACTTGGGAGACGGCCTTCATGATGGCCACTTGGAGAGGTTCACTTCAAAGGAGAATACCCTACTTAGGAGGAGGAGCATTATGCATATTATATGAGAGAATCAAGCATGAGATAGCATGGGTTATCTCATATTGATATATGGAGGCTTGGAATTAACTTGGGGACACCTGTGTTGCAACAATTTTCATGTAGGGGGAGTGGACCCAGTGGATCACATAGCTTAAGAGGAGCGATGGAGTTCACGTGGGATTATGATTGAGGGGTGTGGAATCACCTTATGTAGCTACATCATATTAGATACCTTATTGTCTACAAAATCATCTTATATATTGACATGTGTACCCTTGGAGTGAATCAATTCACTTATGTGTGCCTACATGTATTTATTGTAGATTTCTTGTAAGGTCATCGATCCACATTATATTGTTGTCCTCCGTTACCTCCAATATATATAGAGGGAGGAGAGTTTACTTCATGATCATTCAACATAACTCATTATTATTATCACTCTTATGTTAGAGATGTGATCAAGTGGAGTGCACTAGTTATCTTCTTTCTCTTAGATCTTCATTTGTACTTGGTCTCTCTCTCTCTCTCTCTCTCTTGGATTCCCTAGGGTTTCTTGATATTCTTGGAGCATATTGAAGTCTATGGTCAGGGTTTCATATTTGGAGAATTGATATTAGTGTCTTGAGATTAAATCCTAGGATGTGTTTAGTGAAGAAGAAGAAGAAAATTACCTTGGAAGGATTTTTTGAGTGATTCATGCATGTTTAAGCTTCTTGGTTGAGAAAGGGTTTTTATTGGTTTTCCCAAGCTAGGGTTTTGGAGAGCTAGTTTAATATAATAGCCTTGTAATAATACTATGGAATGTATAACAAATTCATCTTATGCATATTAATGAAGTTTTCAATTGGCCAATACCTTTGTACATTATAGATTTGATTTTCAACCATCTATGTTCTTCATGATTTGTAATTTACAACTATATATGTCTTGTTGATTTGACATGAGTTAAGGGAAAGTATGTTAAGTTATTTAATATTATAGTTGAAGAATATAAGGGTCGTTTTACTACAATAAATAAGAGTTTTCAGATCTAGTTTATGCTTGATAGATTGCTCTAGAGGGATGGGAATTATTGGAACATTTTTTAAGGTACCAGATCTATTATAATAGTTGAAAACATAAATATTGCAGAGAATAACATCAGAACAACACAATAGATTAAACCAAAACACTAAAATAATAGCTTTATTGATAGGAAAAATGTTCACATGTCTCTTCGAGGGGGAAACCTCCAACAGAGCAACGCTCTATTACAATAATTATTGAGACAAAACTTCTCATGACTCCTATTTTTATTTATACTAATTGTATCTTCTAAGATCATTCTAGATGAATATCCTTCTAGAAGCGGAAGATTCTATTAGGTCTTCTTACATTGACTTATTCCAATTTATTAAATAGGCCTTATTAACTAATGTCAACCTTTATTACATGGAAATATATTATTCTATATACGTGAGGGGTTAGGTAGGTTAGGTCCCTAACATGCCCTCCCCCTTGAAAAAGAGCCTTGTCCTCAAGGCTTGAGATGAGGAAATTGTTGCAGAATGGTAGCTGGCTCCCAAGTGGCATATTCTAGAGTTGTATGGTAGCTGGCTCCTTGATGGGGCGCTGATGGAGGTGAAGCTCGTGTTGGTCCAAGAATAATTGTGGATACAATCAAATGAAACCTTCTTCATCCAACTTAGGGAGAATAGTTTGATTTTTACACTTAGTAACAATCACCTTCTTTAAGCATGAGACATGAATTAAATGATGGAGCTTAGAATGACTCGGAAAAGGTAACTAGTAAGCCACCTTTCCCACTCGCTTGAGAATTGTATAAGGACCATAACATTTGGGAAAAAGTTTTTGATAGTGGTTTGTTTTGAGTGAAGTTTGCTTATAGGGTTGCAGACGAAGAAACATCTGGTCCCCTTCAACAAATTGTCATTCAGAATGACCTTAATCTGCTTGTTGCTTCATTCGATTTCGAGCCATGGCCAAATTTGTTTTGAGGGTGTGAAGAATGGCCTCACAAAATGCAATATTATTGTCAACCTCTTGAACCTTTGATACACCTGGCATGTAGGATAGAACCGAAGGGGTCTTTTTTCCATATACTTACTCAAAAGGAGTCATGTGAGTAGCAGTATGGTAAGATGTGTTGTACCACCATTCAATGAGGGGTAACCGCTGAGTCCACTGAGTATGTCGTTCAGATGCAAAAAACCTCAAATATATTTATAGACACTTGTTGACAACTTCATTTTGGCCATCAGTCTGGGGATGATAGGCAGTGTTGAGATGTAATTGGGCTTCCTGGAGATGGAACAATTCTTGCCAAAAATTGCTGGTAAAAGTGGGATCTCGGTTAGAGACAATAGAATCAGGCATTCCATGAAGCCTGAAAATATTATCCATGAAAATTTGAGCCACCGTGGATGCTGTGAAAGGGTGTTGGATAGAAAAGAAATAAGAATATTTAGAAAGACGATCAACTACCACCATGATGACTGATTTATTGCTTGATTTAGGTAAGCCAACAATGAAGTCCATAGAAATATCCATCCAAATAGACGACGAAATCGGAAGCGGTTGTAGTGTTCCCAGGGTCTTGACTGTTGTGCCCTTATTCCATTGACATACATCACATTCAACCATAAAGGTGTGGACATCCTGTTTCATACCATCCCATAAAAAAGAACCTTTGTCCCTTTCATAGGCTTTGGTGAACCTAGAATGCCCAGCTGTGAGGGAAGCATGAAGCTCCAAAAGCACTGTAGATTTAATTTGCGACTGTTTGTTGAGATACATATGAACTTTGTAGTGAATCTTGTTATTGTGCCAAGAGTAAGCAGGAGAAATTGTAGAATTGGCTTGTGACTGTTGGATAAGGCCAAAAATTTTAGGGTCTTGCAACCATTCCTGGTGAGTAGATTGGAGCCAATCGGGTACAATGTAGGAAATAAAAAAATGGATCCTTCACCTTCATACTTCTAGGAAAGAGCATCAACACACACATTTTCTTTTCCCTTCTAGTAAATTATCTCATAATCATATCCAAAGAGCTTGGTGAACCATTTTTGTTTCTCTAGGGAGGAAATTTGTTGTTCCAAAAAATGCTTGAGGATCTGATGATCTGTTTTAATTTGGAATCATTGGACCAATAAATAAGGACGTCGGAGATCCACATCATGCAAAATAGGAAAAAATTCCTTTTAATATATGGATTGGACCAAATGGCACTCTGAAAACTATTTGCTAGTGAAGGCCACTGGTCGACCTTCTTGCGTGAGAACTGCACCAATTCCTTTCCCGAATGCATCAGATTACAGGACCAAAGACTTTTTGAGGTCAGGAAGGGTCAGGACAGGAGTTGTGCACATATCCTCTTTCAAAGAATGGAAGTCTTGATCAGCTACAAGAGTCTAATTGAAAGAATTCTTTTTAAGGAGAGCAATGAGAGGTGATACAATTTTTCCATAATTCTTATCAAATTTGCGATAATAGCTCGTTAAACCCAAAAAACCACACAAGATATTGAGATTTTTGGGGCGAGGCCAATCCTGCATATCTTAGATTTTCTTAGGATCCACCCTTACACCTTCCTTTCCAACAATATGACCCAAATACTCCACTTCTGATGCTCCAATGGGAACATTTAGATTGTTTGAGGAAAATTTGGTGTTTAGAAAGGAGATGGAGAAATTGATCCACATGGGAAAGATGGGATGTCCATGTTTTACTATATATGAGAATATCATAAAAGAAAACTAAGATAAAATGACAGATAAAAGGATGGAAGACATGGTTCATGAACTTTGGAAAGTAGAGGGGGCATTACATAGGCCAAAGGGCATGACCAAGCACTCATAGTGGCCCTCATGAGTTTGAAAGACCGTCTTGGGAATATCAGCCTCTTTCATACGTATTTGAAGGTACCCAGAATGAAGATAAAGTTTAGTAAAGTATTGAGCACCACTCAATTCACCCAATAGATCATCGATGAAAGAAATGGAAAAATTTTCTTTGATGGTGAGTTTGTTGAGAGCACGAAAGTTGGGACACATGTGCCACGTACTATGACGGATGACACCCGTGTCGAGCAATTATTGAACAATTTTCTCAATTTCATTCTTCAGGGAAAAGGGATGACGATACAGGCAGAATTTGGGAGGAAGACTGCCTGGAAGTAGAGGAATGGAATGATCATGAACACCGCAGGAAGGGGGAAGGCCATGGGGAGTGGAAAAAATATTTTGGTGTTTGGAGAGTATAGATTGGAGGTCATGATGCATATATAGTGTCTCAACGGATTGAATGGAATTGAGTTGGGAAATAATGTCGGAATGGCCTTTTTTGAGGACCTTTTTCATTCAATGGGACCTAATGATATCAGGGGAGCCTGTTGTGATGCCTTGGAACTTATATTGTTTTCCTTCCTATTGAAATTACATGGTAAATTCCTTAAAATAAATGAGGATGGGACCTAGAGTGCGTAACCATTATCCTCCCAACACAATGTCACAACCACCCATGTTGATAGTGAACATATGATATTTCAGGTTGTACTGACCAATTTGGAGACACACATTTTCACAATGCCCCCCACACTTCATGGAACCTCCATTGGAAATCATGATTTGAAAATTGTTGACTACATGGATATAGAAATGGGTTTCTTGATAAATGTGTCTATGAATGAAATTATGAGTGCTACCACTATCAATGAGAATGATGACCTACCTATTTTTTATGTAGCTAATTAGCTTGAGGGTCTGGGGAGAAAAGAATCCAGTGAGTGCATTCAATGAAATGACCGGTTCAACTTCTAGTGGATCGGATGGCAGAGTGATAGGAGCTAGCTCAGAGAGCTCTACTACATGAGACACCTCAGTCTCTTCGTAAAAAAATCCTCAGAGATGGCCATGAACAACTTCTGTTCCTTACACTTGTGCGCCAGAAAATGTTTTTCATCACAATTATAGCAAAGACCCTTGAGTTGGCATTCAACCATTTCCACCTGGGTTAATTTTTGGATCTTGAGAGGGGTGGGATGAGGGGAAGGAGTGAGAGGGAGAGGGTGCAGAGGGAAAAAAGGTTTGCGGTGTTTGGAAAAAACAATCTGTTGGGATTCCTTGGCACGTTGAGTAGCTTCCAACCAATTCTAGGGATGAGTCATGAGGACTTGGGCGCAGATTTCATCCTTGAC
>JASDQU010349192.1:1934-12270 GCA_032191745.1 Picea mariana
AAAAGATACAATGGCAAATACAAACATTACACGGAGATTTTTCCCCTGGAAACCCAAACCGGGAAAACCAGCATATATTATATTCATTCATTGTGTTACATTGTTTACAATACAATATACATATAGGAGCCAGCGGCATCCAAAACCCTAACTCAATGACCTGGATTAGTCCAAAACCCTAATTCCTTAACCGGAAATAGAAAACCATCGGCAAAAACCATGTGTCGAAAAAACCACCTAAATACATGACACATTTCCTGAGGTAGGTGTCACGTTTCCCGAGGCAGAAAAAAAATTTCCGAGGGACTGCCCCCGGACCCCTGCGCAGGGGGCTCCGCCCCCTTGCACCCCCCCTCTAACCCCCCTGCGCACCTGGAAAAGAATATAACACATACCCAACAGGCGTAAGTGGAAGAAGATGTGATGGAGTTGGATCATCTGTAGGAGAACATTTTTAAATCCTTCCAGGCTCCTTCTCTAGATAGCATATCGGCTAAGTAATTTTCAGACCCAGATTTGTAGATGATATCAAAATCGAAGCCATTTAACCATAATGCCCATCTGAGGACTCGAGAATTACCTTGCTCAAGCAACCGGTGGTTGTGTAACATTCCTTTCATATGCTTGAGGTCTATTTTGACTGTGAACGTGACACTTTTGAGGAATAATCTGAACCTTTTAATTCCTTTTTTATAGCCAAGATCTCTTTGTGGGAAGATGGATATTTTGATTCAATAGGATTAACTGTGTCGGACGAATAAGCACATACCTCATCTCTGTGAGAGTGTTTCTGAAGTAAGACTGCTACCCAAAAATCATTAGATGCATCAATATCTAAGATGAAAGGGAGATCCATGTTAGGTAATTGCAGAGGTGGTAGATTTTGAATCTTTTCCTTAATTCTTCTGACAGCCATGGTCATTGAAATATCCCAGGTAGAACCTGGCTTAAGACGGTGTTGGAGCGGCTTTGTACCCTTAGCCTGATGTTCATAAAACTACCTGATATAGTTTAAACATCCAAGAAAACGTTGAACTTGCTTTAAGTCAGGCAAGATATAAAGAAACTGTAGTAGAGCCTTTAAGACATGAGGTTGCAGTTGGATAGTCCCTTTAGATATATACAGTCCCAGATATTCAATAGTGGTCTGGCATATTACAAATTTGTCTGGTGACTTGGAGAGTACCAAACCATGCTTAAAAACAAAAGAGTGAAATTCTTCAAGATGTCTTTTGTGTTCATTAACATCTCAACTAAAAACAAGTAAATCATCAATATAAACAAGAACAAAATTTAAAGGTTTGAAGATGTCTTCCATACGCTTCTGGAACTTTGATGGTGCATTAGTCAAGCCAAATTGCATGACTGTCCACTGATACTGCCCTTGGGGAACCACAAAAGCAGTTTTGTACCTATCTTTCGGAGAAATTCCTAGCTGCTAGAAACCACTCTTGAGATCAAACTTGCTGGAGACATTAGCATTAGCCAGCTTACTGAATAGGAGCTCTTTATGTGGTAATGGATATCTAAGAGGTAATAGAGCACTATTAACTTATTAAGTGCCTTATAGTTAATAACCAGTCTTTTCTTACCTCTCTTTTGTTCATAATGCTTGTTGACATAAAATGTCGGACAAGCCCATGGACTCATGCAGGGTTCTATGAGTTGTCTGTCAAGTAATTGTTGAATTTCTTCTTGACACAGAGCTTGTTCAAAGGGACTCATGTTATTGGCAGATGCTTTTTGAGGAGTGTCCTTAAACCCTTCTTTGTAAGGGAGAGAAACAAAATATTTATCTCTTGTCCAGAATGCATCAGGAAAATCTGATGTACATTCATCTTTAAGCTTTTGAACTGTGTCTTTGAGGATTTCCTGTCCATGGATATCAGCATGTCTAACAATCTTTTGAATTTTTGTCAGATCATGAAGAGTTTCTTCTATAGTATCTGGTGCATCAGGAGAGATATGTATAACATAGTTGGTTTTCATAGGAAGCTTTATTTGTTGTTGTTGAACTATTAAACAAATTGAATCGGTATTTACAATAAGGGGCATGTGTCTTTTGACAAAGTCTTGTCCCAATAGATTATCAGCTCCTGTATCCAAACTATACAAAGTAACATAAGTCACTACAACATTTTAGAGAAGTGGAAAATCAGGAGAAAAATGCTAGATGGATATGAGTTCTTTGTTAACTGCACGAAACTGAAACTGGGTTAGCTGCCAGTAGTAGGGTGAAATAGCCTTGTATTTGCAGCAACTGCTCATTGCTCCTGTATCAACTTGGCCATCTAAAGAATAGTTTTTGTAACCAGGAACTTTAATGCCAACAGTTATTACCATACGGTCTCCTATGAGACTTATGTCAAGAGCAGGGAGAGAAGAATTTTCAGTTTCTTCATGTGGAAGTAACTTAGGAAAAAGTTCTTACTGTCTTGATTCTGCTCGGGCAAGGGCAAGAGCAGTGAACTTGGAGTTTAAATGATCTAATTCGGCCATAGATGCTTGAATCTGGCTGGCCAAGGATTGCATCTGTGATCTTTTAAGATGGAGATCATTTTCAACTTGTCGGATTTTTAGCAGAATGTCAGTTTCAGACTGTTTGGTTGGTCTAGTCAAAACACTAACATATTTTGGTTTAGACCATTCTTCATGAGGAACCTCATCTTTATCATCTGTGATCGGTATATTCTGAACAGGAGGCAACTCTCTAATTAGGTCATCAATTTTATATTGTAACCTATTTTTCAGGAGGAAGGTGCCTGGTGCGAGATTAGCCTTCTGCTTTTGGAGATCGTGAATTTGTTGTTGTATGGAACCATGGGAAGAGAACATGAAACAATGACTCAAATATGAACATTCTTCATCAGAAGTAGAATGAATATTCAAATTTTTAAACTGTAACGCATCAATATCTGAGTCGGAGTCAGAACTATATACAAAAAATTGTTCATTGTCGGAGCAGGACGAATCTGTCAAATCCCAATCAGCTGAATTCTGATTGGTAGAAAAGATTTCTGCTATCTTTACATGAGCTCTATTTTCTTTATTGGGACACTTGTTGGCCCAATGATCCTTACTTTTGCAAATATAGCAAGCTGTATTTTTTCTTGGAAATTTTCTTCTTTTGAAGACATATTTATCTTTCTGCTTAGGAGATCTGCCATGCTGTCTTTAAATGGATTTTTATCTGGTTTGTTCCAATTAGAGTATTTTCTTTTTTCAAACCTATCAGGCTTGGAACAATGGCAGTCTTGTTTCTTTGAGTGCTTCTTTGAAGTGCCTTGGAAACATCCATAATTATAAGTTTCTTTGAAGGTGTCACAGATAACTGGGTTGAAATGGAACTGCTTTTTTAGATTTTTCTTTGTTCTGTAAGCGATACATTCCTGCTATAGTGCAGTACGTATCTGTTGGTGCAAAGCAGCAAATGACAAAGATTCTAATTGAATCTTGTTTGTGGCCAAATATCTGTTTACTAATTCACGAACTTTTCCTGGCATTGAAGCAATATGATGCCTTAGATAGGCAATGTTCTGATGGTCTGCTATCTTGTACAACATAGTCTGCATTGTACAGTACTAGTCATGGAGAAGATCTAAATTGCATAGTCTTTGGCTCATGAAGAGTTGTGCATGGTGCTCTGCATCAGGTGGAGCAACACCTAGAAACTCGTTTACTAAAGCAGTAAACAGAGTGGCTAATGGATCTGCATCATCCATTATTTCGTCTTTATTTTCTTGGGAAAGTTTTTCCCACCATAATTTTGCAACACCTATAAAAGCCCATGAGATTTGGGTTACAATATCTTTCCAACTGGCTTTTGCTTCAACTCGTTTTTGGAATGCCCATGCATTCAGTTTCTGGAAGGCTTGGAGGATTTCATCCTGGTTCATACAGTCAAAATTTACAAGCAAAGTATTGCCATATCCTTTGGAAAAAACAGGGTTTTCCATTTTTGCATCAATCTCCCCAAGATTCCTAGTCCATTTTCCAAAAGGACTTTTGTGGGAAGAATAGCTGATATCTGGGCCAGAATTCCTTGCAGCTTTATATGGAAAGTCAAAAGATTCATTTCTCTTGGTCTTTGCTACAGAAGATTCTCCTCTGTCTTCTATGACAGATCCGACCATTTTGAATTCTAGTTGTATTGGCAGGAGGTTTAGAGAAACAGGATTGGATAATTCATTCTCAAGAGTTGTTAATTTGGTGGTTAACAACTGAGTTTTTTCTTGGACAAGGGCTACCCCTTTTAGAAGTTTCTCAAGATGGAGAAAAGTAGGATGAGAAGAGGACTTAAGGCAAAGAGAACGGAGACCAGCAGATTTGACTGATCGGGAAGAAAGGGTACTGGACTAATTAAATTTGAAACCTTATGTATCTACACGGACATAGTCAGGAGGAGAAACTGGTTTAGGCACAGCTGTTTGGAATCGGGAAATGGCAAGCTGAATAGTCGAGAGCTGTGTGGTGATTTCTTCAAGCCTGACTGTTAAGGCCTGTTGGCCTTCATGAAGTGTTTCCGCAGAATGATGGAGCTTCTTACTATGTTCAGTCAAAGTATACACATCTTTGGCTACTTCATCAAGGTTCTGGGTCAAACAAACTGACTGGTAATTGATATAATTTTGGAGTTTGATTTGCTTAGAGGGTTCTGCTGCGATAGGAGGTCGTAAATGAATAAATTGCAGGTCTGCTTGCAATGTTCCATTGGAGAACTGTGGAGTGTTGTTACTAGGGCCAAGAGATTTATGTGGAAGTAATGCAGAGGATGTTGGCTCTCTAGAAAACATTTTGAGTTCAGGAACTACTTCAAGGAGTTGCTTGCAAACTATGCAATTTGCATGTTGACCTCTGTGGGTTGGTGAACCAGGGTCAGGCAGAACTTGGTATTTAGAAGTAGACGGAGGTTGTATACAAAATTCACAAGAACTGGTAGACCTTGAGGTTTGTGGTGTATGTATATGTGAATGACGTGCAAATGGTCTAGTAGAAATGGGAAATGGTGTAGGAACAGGTAACTTTGTGGACTGACTTCGGCGGAGTTGTTGTAATAGTTGTGGATTAGTGAACCACAGACTACTACTTCCATCAGGCTTAGGAGTTACTCTTTACTGTGTAGGAGCTGACATGGCCAACTGTGGATATTTCTGAAAAAGCGGCTGGTAATCACTACTCCATTCTTCAGGGAGAGTAACTTGGCTGAAACCCAACTGAAGTGGTGTGGTATTGTTGGGACCGACGACTACACCTTCTTTTAATGCTCTTTTAGTTAACTTGGGATTTATTGCAGGAATGGTGGTGGAAACAAAGCGTAAACAAATAGTAGTGTGTAACTGGGCAATATGGGCTTGATCAGAGACATTAAAACCATGAAATTGGATGAGTGCTTAAAGCAACTCATTTATATATGGGTCAGTCAAAGAGACTTGATATCGGGGAACAACAGAGGACCAAGCTGGTCCATTGTTCAACGGACTTTGGAATCCGCCAATCAAAGCATCATTAAAATCATTCATTCTAGTATCTAGGACACGGGTCAAACAGGCTGTGTTGAGACCAGGTCGCACCAAAGGATTGATGCCGAATTGGATTAAACCAATATGGATATAATTGTATCCATTTTCGATTCCCCATTCAATGTCATCTCTTTTAATCAAAGGAATTTGATAAACACTCTGGGAGAGAGAGATCGGGATATTTACGGACGTAAAACGAAACAAACTTGCAGCACGAAACTTAAACATGGGAAGATCGTAAATCTATCTACATCTATTTCTGGTAAAGACCAATTGGGTCGAGGTTCAAACTCTTGAGAAGTGATTCGGGAATTATACAATGGTTCATTATTTACTTTGTTGACTAGTTTATTCAACCATGACCATCGTTTATTATGAGCATCTCTTCTAGATTGAGCAGAAGTAGATAAACCAGAACTGAAATCGTAACTTGTACTGGGATCCACAACAACTGTAAGAGATAATGAAATGAAGAACACCTAAAAACTGCAGCGAATCTGCAGAACTTGATATGTCGCTCCACACGCCCAAACACGGCTTCTGCGCCTTCCACGGGACTTACACAAGTAGTCGATCCTTTAGCTTTCACCTTTAACAAGTGAATCTCACAACACTACCCTCTCAGAAAATTTGAAACATGCTACCATGGCTCTTATACCAACCCAGATTCAGTTTCGTGCAGTTAACAAAGAACTCATATCCATCCAGCAGTTTTCTCCTGATTTTCCACTTCTCTTAAATGGGGTAGTGACTTATGTTACTCTGTATAGTTTGGATACAGGAGATGATATTTTATTGGGACAAGACTTTGTCAAAAGACACATGCCCCTTATTGTAAATACTGATTCACTTTGTTTAACAGTTCAGCAGCAACAAATAAAGCTTCCTATGAAAACCAGCTATGTTATACATATCTCTCCCGATGGCCATGCAATAGGCATCATAAATTGTTTTTTGCCCCTTTTTATTGAGGAGGAACCCTACATGCACTAAGAGTGCATTGGTATAGAGATAAACGAGGTACATGTTTCCATGATGATGGCTTCTAGGAATCTGATAATAGCAAGTTCTCAAACCTATCCTGGAATTCCCTGATAGTCTCATTCTCAGTTTGTTTTACATGCTCGAGTCTTTCTAGTAGCATTTGGATATCTTCCAACTTAATACCCCATCTCTCGAGAAAGGTTTCTTCCAATTGGTTCATAGATGTGATGCTAGCATCAGGGAGGTCGTCATACCACTCCCTAGCATTGCCATGAAGAGTGGCAGAGAAGAGTTTCATTGCCAAGTCTTCAACATCATCACTAATAGGGTGGAGTTGAAAGAAAGCCCAAAAGTCATTCATGTGATAATCTGTTCTAGCTCCATCACTACCAGTGAATATAGGGAGCCATTTTTCATACTTAGGTGGCATTTGCCTAGGGTATCCCAAGATTTTACTCATGTCTAGGGGTTTGAAATTTCCTGGGTCCCATTGAGAAGTCATGGTTGGTTTTGTCATTAGTGGAGTCGCCGGATAATTTTCTTGAAATTATCAAAGGGATGAAAAGATCACCCTCAGTTGAGTCGCCAGGTAAGCTTTGTAAAGTAAAGGCTTTTGAGGGAAGGCTTACTGAAAAGTGTAGTCTGTGAGGAGAATTGACTCGGTGTTCCCCGACAGCGGCGCCAAAACGTTATCGCGCAATTTGTACTTGTCCCGAAGGGAAAGGCTAAGGGAAGGCAAATTGACGAAACAGGAGGTTATTCTATCACTGTCACCTTAATAAGATACCTCTTTCTATTTAGGGATGATGACCCATGGGAGACATCCCCGGTGACCTGGGGGTTTGAGAAGGAAAAGGTTAAACTGTCAAATAAAGATATCCCCTCTCAAGTCATACTGATCAGAAAGTCCCAAGGTTTAAGTCAATGAAGCAATGATATGCTTAGATGTACCTGCCGAGAACAAAACAACAAGAGAACAAAACAACAAGAAAACAATATCTTTGCAAGTACAAATTTGTTGTTCGTGCTTCATAAACCTTGGACTAATCAATAAAAGCAATATGTTGATGCAAGATGAAGCAAACAGAATTTTATATCAGCAATGTTTACAAGACAATAGCTTCACAATAAGTGCCTTAAAAGAGCTTCACAATGACCAAAATAATAACTCAATAATAGCAGTATGCTAGCAGTTGTCAGAAGCTAATTAGGCAGTGTATAAATCAACTTTTGTAATTTCTTTTAAGTGCTTTTACTGCTGCAATTAATGGTTGTATCTTACTTTTGTAACAGCAGCAAGTAGGTTAATAAATTACTCTATTCTAGGGTTAGGAAAAGTTAGTAGATAGCTTGAGGTAAAAGTCTTAAGAGTTGTGTTCATCAATCAATCAATTTCAAGGTCTAAATCAGTGCCTTTTTTAAGGCTAATGGAGTCACTTTGAAGCAACAAACTTGAAGGAACAAATGATAATGTTAGAGCTAGAGACAAGAAGGTCAATGATTGAGGTGTTGGTAACCCAAGGCCTCAATCACTAAACCCTAAGAACAATAACATGTGCTTTGACCTCCTAGGGTTTTAAGCTATCAATTTCATAATCTTGGAAGAAATGCAAAATAAATGTACCATAACCATTCAAAGTAAGAAGAATTGCAGAAATTTACTTACATTCACCAAGAATAATCTAGCAATAGGCCTAGTTGAAGACTTTCCACCAAGAAAAATGCCAAAAACACCCAAAATTAGCCTCCTTCAAGAAGTGTGCACCAAATTTCAGCCAATAAACCCTAAGTAGGGCGCAAATTTCAGACCTCACTTAGTGTGAGTGAAAGATGATGAAAATACAAGGGAAAAATCCCCTATTTATACAGTGAAAATGACCTTTAATTTACAAAATTAGGTCAAAAAGGCCAACATGGCCAGTTTACATGAGAAAATTCATTTTTACATAAATTTGACAATAAAAACCCTAATTTGATCTTTTAGGGTGACACCATGCCCCTCCTAGGGTGACGTTAGCCCCTCTGTTGGAACACTAGCCCTCCAGGTGAAACGTTGGGGCTCAAAACCCCTCAAGAGCTGCCACACGTGCCAACCCCAACCGTCCTCAAGCTAAACAGCTCAACTAGGTGACGTCAAGGCTCTGAATGATGACGTCTAGGGCCTTTAGGGGCCAATATCATGTGGTAGGGCAAGAACCCCCTGGATCCACGCCTGCCAAGCTGTCTTTGCTCAAACATCCTCCTCTCTCTCCAGTGCAAGCCTTTGGTATATGTCTGCCCCTTGTTGGGGTCTCAACATCCATCCGGTGGGCTTTCATCCCTATGGAGGTCCGAACTAATCATCTCCCCATGTGTACCTGTCTGTCGGGCATGGTCCTGCAGCAACAACAAGTACGCCCTCCATGGGCTCATAAGTCACAGGGATCATAGCAATGGCAATCACATCTAATATTAAAGTTATCTAAACATGTGCATAAAACCCCCCTTTCCCAGACAAGTGCTCAAAGACGTTAGGCTATTCTACAAGCCAGGTTTGGAGAGGGTTTCAGGTCCTATTGGGCTAATTCTCATTGGATGTGGGATGTTTCCAAGCGGTGACCAATCTAGGTCATGTAAGTGAATGAGGTGGTATGGGGATGTTTGAGCAATGGGTGCAGTGATGACAGAGAAATGTATGGCTTACCTGTGGGTGCCTCTGAAGAGGGTGAGCTGCACCTTGTCATGGATGCAAATGTTTCCAAGCCCATTCAATGCCTTTTNAATTTACAAAATTAGGTCAAAAAGGCCGACATGGCCAGTTTACATGAGAAAATTCATTTTTACATAAATTTGACAATAAAAACCCTAATTTGATCTTTTAGGGTGACACCATGCCCCTCCTAGGGTGACGTTAGCCCCTCTGTTGGAACACTAGCCCTCCAGGTGAAACGTTGGGGCTCAAAACCCCTCAAGAGCTACCACACGTGCCAACCCCAACCGTCCTCAAGCTAAACAGCTCAACTAGGTGACGTCAAGGCTCTGAATGATGACGTCTAGGGCCTTTAGGGGCCAATATCATGTGGTAGGGCAAGACCCCCCTGGGTCCACGCCTGCCAAGCTGTCTCTGCTCAAACGTCCTCCTCTCTCTCCAGTGCAAGCCTTTGGTATATGTCTGCCCCTTGTTGGGGTCTCAGCATCCATCAGGTGGGCTTTCATCCCTATGGAGGTCCGAACTAATCATCTCCCCATGTGTACCTGTCTGTCGGCCATGGTCCTGCAGCAACAACAAGTACACCCTCCATGGGCTCATAAGTCGCAGGGATCATAGCAATGGCAATCACATCTAATATTAAAGTTATCTAAACATGTGCATAAAACCCCCCTTTCCCAGACAAGTGCTCAAAGACGTTAGGCTATTCTACAAGCCAGGTTTGGAGAGGGTTTCAGGTCCTATTGGGCTAATTCTCATTGGATGTGGGATGTTTCCAGGCGGTGACCAATCTAGGTCATGTAAGTGAATGAGGTGGTATGGGGATGTTTGAGCAATGGGTGCAATGATGACAGAGAAATGTATGGCTTACCTGTGGGTGCCTCTGAAGAGGGTGAGCTGCACCTTGTCATGGATGCAAATGTTTCCAAGCCCATTCAATGCCTTTTACCTTTTTATCTTATTGCTTTTTCTTTCAAGAGAATAGCTGGGGGACACTGCCCTGGCGTGGTGACCAATGGTGACAGTGTTACCCACAAGCATTTCACGGAGATGAGAAGGTTGGCTCGTGATGAGACCCCCTTTCTCTTGGCTATGCCACCAAGAGCCACTACCCTGGCATGGTGACCAATTGAATGGTAGTGTC
>JASDQU010349193.1:0-12145 GCA_032191745.1 Picea mariana
ACGAACCTGAAGAAGGAGTGCACCTCTTCCATTCATAGATGTGGGTAAAAGACACCCCACTGCACTTCATCGTTGATAGAGGTAGCCAGAAGAACCTCATCTTAGTAGAGGTCATCAAGCGGTTGGCCCTGCCAACAATGCCACACCCACAACCGTACACTATTGTATGTCTTCGCCAAGGAATCCATCTCTGTGCCAGCCAATAGTACCGACTGTCATACATCATCAAGCCCTTTAAAGATGATGTATTGTGTGATGATGATCCTCTCGAAGTTTATGATGTTCTTTTTGGCCAATCTTATTTATGGAAACGTCATGCTGTATATGAGTCTAGGCCTCATAGTTTTATTATTACTTTGAACAAGAGATTGTACAGGATACCCGAGGCAGTCCCACCTAGTGATATTTCCTTGATCTCTGCTAAGAAATGCAGGAAGGTCATCTCTCAAAAGGGGAAGGTTGTCTTCTTCATGATTCTCTCTTAGAATAAGAGAAAGATCATAGCCACATCCAGGGTCTTTGTGGCTGACCTCTCCACACAACAGAAGCAAGTAGATAAGGTAGTGGAAGAATACTCAGATATCTTCTCCTCACGTATAGGGGTACCTCTGCACTACTAGGTCAAGTACCCCATCGATCTGACCCCCGGTGCACCAGTACCCAATGGGCCAGTCTATTGTTGCTCTTTGTTAGAGAATGAGGAGATCANCTAAGCAATGCAGGAAGGTCATCTCTCAAAAGGGGAAGTTTGTCTTCTTCATGATTCTCTCTTAGAATAAGAGAAAGATCATAGCCACATCCAGGGTCTCTGTGGCTGACCTCTCCACACAACAGAATCAAGTAGATAAGGTAGTGGAAGAATACTCAGATATCTTCTCCTCACCTATAGGGGTACCTCTGCACTACCAGGTCAAGCACCCCATCGATCTGACCCCCGGTGCACCAGTACCCAATGGGACAGTCTATTGTTGCTCTTTGTTAGAGAATGAGGAGATCAAGTCACAGATCCAAGAACTGCTCCACAAGGGGCACATCCTCCCCAACTCATCACCTTGTGAGAGCCCAATCATGATGGTACAGAATAAAGATGGAACCTGGTGACTCTGTATTGATTACTGAGCTCTGAATAAAATCACAGTCAGAAACCCGTACTTGATTCCCCAAATCGATGACCTCCTTGATCAACTCATGGGGGAAAAATACTTTAGTAAGATTGATCTGAAGTCTGGCTACCACCAAGTCCTGATAGAATAGACAAATGTATGGAAGCCCACCTTCAAGTCAAAGGAAGGCCTTTTTGAATGGTTGGTCATGCCCTTTGGTTTGACAAATTCTCCAACCACTTTCATCAGGATGATGGATGATATCCTGCTACCATTCACCAATACTTTTGTAGTGGTGTATCTGGATGACATTCTAATTTATAGCAAGACTTGGGCCAAACACTTGCAGCATATTCAGTAGGTTCTCCACACCTTGTGGCAGCACAAGCTATATGCCAACTTGGAAAAATGCTCCTTCGGCATGGACAGGGTCCATTACCTGAGATACATCATTGATCAACATGGCGTACATGTGGATCCAACCAAGATCCAAGTCATTCGTGACTGGCCAACCCCAACAACACTCACTAAGCTTCAGAGCTTCTTGGGCCTTGATAATTTCTACCGCATGTTCATGTTGGGTTTCTCCCATATTGCATGGTCCCTTAGCCAAATAAACAGAGGTGGTGGTAAGGAAAATTCTTTGTGGGGTCGGTCCCAACAACAAGCGTTCGATGATTTGAAGCAGCACNGCACCAGTACCCAATGGGCCAGTCTATTGTTGCTCTTTGTTAGAGAATGAGGAGATCAAGTGACAGATCCAAGAACTGCTCCACAAGGGGCACATCCTCCCCAACTCATCACCTTGCGAGAGCCCAATCATGATGGTACAGAATAAAGATGGAACTTGGTGACTCTGTATTGATTACCGAGCTATGAATAAAATCACAGTCAGAAACCCGTACCTGATTCCCCAAATCGATGACCTCCTTGATCAACTCATGGGGGAAAAATACTTTAGTAAGATTGATTTGAAGTCTGGCTACCACCAAGTCCCGATAGAATAGACAGATGTATGGAAGCCCACCTTCAAGTCAAAGGAAGGCCTTTTTGAATGGTTGGTCATGCCCTTTGGTTTGAAAAATCCTCCAACCACTTTCATCAGGATGATGGACGATATCCTGCTACCATTCACCAATACTTTTGTAGTGGTGTATCTGGATGCCATTCTAATTTATAGAAAGACTTGGGCCAAACACTTGCAGCATATTCAGTAGGTTCTCCACACCTTGTGGCATCACAAGCTATATGCCAACTTGGAAAAATGCTCCTTCGGCATGGACAGGGTCCGTTACCTGGGATACATCATTGATCAACATGGCGTACATGTGGATCCAACCAAGATCCAAGTCATTCGTGACTGGCCAACCCCAACAACACTCACTAAGCTTCGGAGCTTCTTGGGCCTTGATAATTTCTACCGCAGGTTCATGTTGGGTTTCTCCCATATTGCATGGGCCCTTAGCCAATTAAACAGAGGTGGTGGTAAGGAAAAATTTGTGTGGGGCCGGTCCCAACAACAAGCGTTTGATGATTTGAAGCAGCGCTTGTGCTTAGCCCCAATAATTTCACTACCAGACCTGCAACATCCTTTTGAGATTGATACAGATGCTTCAAACTATGTTGTCGGTGTTGTTCTCACAAAACACGACCAGCCCGTGGCCTATCATAGTGAGACACTGTCAGATACTGTCCATAAGTACCCTATTTAAGACAAAGAAATGTACTCCATTATGCAAGCATGCCGCCAGTGGAGACATTACATTCCTGGGAAGGAGACATTCATCCACACTAATCATAAGCCACTGCAGCTCATGCAGATGCAGGGAAAATTGTAGAATGACTGCCATCAAAAGTGGTCCACATACTTGCAGCAATTTCACCTCAACATCATGTATAAAATAGGAAGCACCAATCGCGTCATTGATTGCCTCAACAGACCGCCAGTCACGACACTCACGACGATGCTAGACTCTTGTGGCCATGAGACATATGGATTGCCCCAAATCTATGAGACAGACCTTGTCTTCACCACCACCTACCAAATGTTGGGTACAAATGCAGTTGTCGATAATTTCCATCTTCAGGATGGGTTGTTGTGTCATCTGGGCCATATTTGTGTTCCATCAAGTGAGATAGTGAGGATGATCTAGGAATCCTACTAAAGTCTGGTGGTAGGACACTTTGGTGTTGAAAATACAGTGGCGATGCTACAAAAGCATTTCTACTGGCCGAAACTTTGACAGGAGGTCAACAAGTATATCAGGTCCTGCACTTCCTACGCTATTTCCAAACCGACCACTAAGAAATAGGGCTTGTACACCCCTCTTCCTACTTCTGATAGGCCATGGGAATCCATCTCAATGGACTACATGTCGGGCCTCCTGTCCACCAAGTGGGGAAATGACTGTGTTTTTGTGGTTGTTGATTGCTTTTCTAAGATGGCGATTCTTGTTGCTTGCAAGAAGAGCATCACAGCAGAGGCCATTACCAAGCTCTCCTTTGAACGAGTCTGGGTACATTTTAAAATCCCACAAACCATTCTATCATATCAGGATAGTTTATTTCTCAGCACATTCTGGTCGAGCCTCTAGTCACTGTTGGACACCAAGCTCACCAAATCCACAGCCTTCCACCCCTAGACTGATGGCCAAATCGAGGTTGTAAATCGAATGATTGTGCATATCCTTTGCATGTATATTTCAAAGCACCCTCACACATGGGATGAGAGCCTTCCCTATGTCCAACATAGCTACAACCGAGCCCTGCATAGCTCAACCGGCCATAGCCCCTTTCAAGTGGGGTTAGGATTCTAGCCATTGGGACCCATAGATGTTGCACTTCCCCTTGCGGTCACCTCAACTGACTCATCTCCTGCTCCAACTGAAACTGAAAAAGTCGCCTAGTTCATTGATCGGATCTAGCAGATCCACCAACAGGTATAGGATATCCTACAAAAGTCCAATGAAAAGTACAAACAAATCCATGATCAACATTGGGTGCCACATAAGTTTCAGGTGGGCGACAAAGTTTGGTTGCACTTGCAAAAAGAAAGCCTTACATGACCCCATCGGAGGCTTCACCCACTCTATTATGGGTCGTACACTATCACCAAGGCCGTGGGGGATAATTCTTTTGAGCTCAACATTCCTCCTTTCCTTGGTCTGCACCCAGTGTTCAACGTGGATATCTTTCACCCATATTTCCCACCATTATTGGACACCTTAGAAGTAGCAAAACAACTGACACCAACAAAGATCAAACTTGACTGCCTACAATAGGCATCCAATGATCAGATTGTGGATAGACAAATCAAGGGCACTCGACAACAAAGGATCCAGCTTTATCGAGTCGTCAAAGCAGGGCAACTCCTGCACCAAGGCAAGTGGCTCACCTGAGAACAAATTCAATAGAAATTTCCTAATATAATGGGGGACCTCAATGCAATGGAGACAATTTCTTCCAAAGGAGTAAGGATTGATCCAGATGGATATAGGTGGTCACCCACCTTTTCCAACTGGCTCAAAATAGTTTTCTGACAATTTTGGCAATTTACTATTTTTAGCAGTTTTAACTACCGGGGCCATTTTGACAGCCTAAATGAAGGATATTTGGGATCGAGATTCTCAATTATAGCCAAAGGCATCATTTATCCCCCAAAATGAATCTCCTCGGTGATACCTTTCCAACAGGCTCTCACACTCCTAAAACGGAGATCATATGCAAAAGTTACGACCCCAGGAAGTTGATGTACTAACTTACCCAAACGGGGCCCACATGACTTTTGGTGCTTCATCTCCTAGGGTTAGGTTTTGGGATGTCTAGGGTTTTTGGCATTCTGGATTATTGTAAAAATTCCTTCAAAGCCTCATTGTAATCTTCTTCTTGCGAATGCGCACTGTCGTCACATCTCTTCTCAGAGATAAGCCACCACCATTCCAGCAAGTTTGTTTCCGCTGCATTTTACAGTTATAGCTTATTTCGTTATTGAATAGAAAACCAATTTTACTGTATCTTTGTTATTTTGTGTTAAGAACCTATTAATAATCTGTATTCATTTCGTTTTTCTCATAAAATATGGATCACTCCAAGACTCAGAGAGGGCTCTCTCTGTGTGTTTTAACTTGGTTTGGAAAGGATATTAGGCTAGTTATGAGGGATCTGGTTTTTCAGTTTTTAAATGGTTGGGTTGGGACAATAAGGAGGGAGATTGGTAAAATGGGGTCTATTCTTAAATATATGAATCACTCTAAAATCTAGAAAAATATCCTACACAGGGCAAGGTAGTGGAAATGTTGGATTGAATTAAGTTTTAATGGTATCGAATGAGGGAGAAATAAGGGAGAAAAAAGCCAAGCAAAGGAGCATTTAAGAATTCCTAAATTGAGTTTTTAGAAGAGAAACATAAATATTATCAAAGAAAAGATGCAAAGTATTTCTCCAATAAATTCCACTCTATAATTTATCCTTTGACAATAAGAATTTGAAAACAAATGAAATGATAACTGGAAAAGAGCTTAACAAAGAAA
Organism: Picea mariana; assembly: GCA_032191745.1. Lineage (NCBI taxonomy): Eukaryota > Viridiplantae > Streptophyta > Pinopsida > Pinales > Pinaceae > Picea > Picea mariana. Next base: position 5,633 of record JASDQU010349193.1, read on the forward strand.
AGGAAATCCCACCAACACCTCCACACAAGAATCTTGTCAACAACTTGCTTATTACTGATCTATCATTGCGAGAGTACAAAAAAAAGTTTCTGGAGTGGCAAGGCCAATGGTCTAGCAAAATAAATCCACTTCCTCCTAGTTCGACCCCCTCTTCCTCAAGAAAATACAATATTATATGTCTTTTTACCCTCACCTTGAATCACTAAGATAAAATTCGAAATACAAAGAGCCCCCCAGAGAAAGAGAAGTGTCCTCTATCTAAACATAAAATCAGGAGCGTTACGACCAAATCCCTCAAATTAGGAGCTCTTTGATGAGTTTTACAATAAGAAACAACTATCTTCCAATGTGAAATAGATGAGAATCATCCCTAAATCTGACTAGGAGTTGTGAGAAATGATTTGGCAGTGTGTAACATAAATTTGAGCGAGATTCATGCGATTCTGGTTGTCTTCGTCGAGTGTCTTGTGAATTGGTCTGCTGCTGGAGATATCTTGCAGATGATGTACTGATGGAGAGTTCCATGATATCATACACCCAGTATATCACGTCAACCTCTAGAAAAGCACCACAATAAGGAAGAAAGAACACTGAGATAAAGGTGTTGGATAAGGAATAAGTTAGATAAGGAATAAGTTTGCACCAGTCCACCTCCCAAATGATGAAAATGGATCTTTCAATCGACACATAGAACCTCTGATTCTTCTTTAACTAATAATTTTGTTCCACACCCAGGGGCACTGATTAACTACTCAAATGACAAGTGGTGCTTATACAACACTTTCCAGCATGTGTGTTGTTTTTATTCCTGGGATTTTATCCACATGTGTCCCACAAACACATTTTATGATGTTATATATGGTGTTGCATCCATACTATATATATGATGAGCCAGAGGCTATGATGATGGGGCTTGGCACTTGGCCTATAGACTGAATGGGCGCTTGGCGCTTGGCGCGTGGCTCGGTAGGCGCTTACTAAGATCGTGTTGTGGTATTGTGCAAGTGCTGGAGCATGGAGAGGGAGGGTAAACTTGGCCTATGGGCTAAGTTTTGATGAAAAACACATAAAACAAAATTCAAATTTAGTGCATAAGCTCGAAAACCATAAAATGCATTGAAAACTAAAGAATTTTCCTGATGATGCGTCCACGGGATAGAAAACTCGAAAAATTTCCAGAACGCCTGAGAAATGACAGAAATACAAAGGCCAGGATGATGAATATGAATATTAGAGAGACTTTTTTTAATCTAGCTACAGGATTTCAGTCGCTAGGGGTACACAAAAATAGGATTCTAAGTGACCGGAAGCTCTCTCTTTCAGTAGCTAACATAACATGAGACTCTACTCTTTAGCGACTGAAAACAAAAATTGTTGTGTGATAATAGATGAGGTGAATGAAGATATTTTTGCCGCTTTTACATCTTTGTTGTGCGTCATGAGCAATAGCGTAATGCCTGAAACAGATAACAGTCAGAATATTGATTTCTCTGTAAATTATAGGGTCCTAACATAGGATCCATATGGGGATGGCAACTACTTGGGAGGTGTCAAGAATTAATAAAACTCTGATTTTTGCAGACTAGTTGATCATTGGGCTATCCCCAGACTGTAAAATGAAATCCTATACCCATTTCTTGTACTTGTTCCAAATCTGAGGGCTACAAACCAAACTGAAAATAAAACTATGAAAAACAGAACTGAAAGAAGTGCTCATCCTGTTGATCTTATTGGCACACTCCTACCTACTCTAATCTATTGATAATTTCGTTGTTCTAAATGATATAATAGTTCCAGTGCATCCAATCAAGCAATTGATTATATACATTGACTTCTTGACTGTTTATTAAAAACATTAGAGAAACAATTTTTCCTTCTATCTAGAAAACCCAAGGTTTGTAGTGTAATGGCAACTGCAGATGGATGTGCAAAATGCAACTGGAAATATCCTTCATATAATCTACTACAAGAATGATAAATTCATAATTTATTGATATACCTTTTATGCTCTTGATGACAAGTTGATCCTAGATACCCTCTTACAAAGATCGCTAGGCTCTTACTAAGATCATGTTATGGTCATGTGCAGGTGCTTGAGCGTGGAGCGGGAGTGTAAACTTTGCCTCTGGGCTAAGTTTCGATGAAAAACACACAAAACAAAACCCAAATTTAGTGTAGAAGCTCAAAAACCATCAAATGCATTGAAAACTAAAGAATCCGCCCCAGGATGATGAATATGAAGATCAGAGATCCAATTTTTAATCTAGCTATAGTCTTTTGGTCTCTAGGGGTACACAAAAATCGAGTTCTAAGCAACCGAAAGCTCTCTCTAACGTTTTTACATCTTTGTTCTACGTCGTGAGCAATAACGTAATGCCTGAAATAGATAACAATCAGAATATTAATTTCCCTATAAATTGTAGGGTCCTAACCGAAGTATTGGGACTAATTCTTGGTTTTCCTAATGCGCCTTAACCTAATGCATCTCCATCTACCTCTAGATTTCAATTTTGATCACTTTGAAATTTTTGAATTCATCATTGTGTGTCGGTGCTATCTGATGGTTCTGTTGCTTCTAAAGGTATGCACTTTTATATGTTTAAATTATATCACTATCCTAATGTTACAAGAATGTGGGCATGTATGGGCATGTTACTTATTCCATATTTTGTTTTAGTTTTCTAAAAATAAAACTAAGAAGTATTGGCCTCTCCTAATTGTTTTATTGATTAAAGGGATATGGAGTTTCTTAAAATAACATTTTATGATTCCCCCATAACACTCATGTTAAAATTTCTGCTATTATTAAGTTACTTTCAATTTAGTAGATAACAATATCATAGAAAGTATCACTGAAAGAAACACAATGACAAGAGTACATTATTGAGTTTTAACTGAATTAAAGTGCTTCCCATTATTTATAACCGCAGTTTTTTTAATGATTGTCTCTCCTTACAGCTTTTTTAATACCGGTCCTCCCCCACAGCATTTTTATGACCGCATTAACGTGCCTCACAAACCGTTTTATGGAAATTCAAACATAATATGAAGAAGATATTAAGATTTATTACCGTTTAAACATAATACAAGATAGACGTTGTCTGTACATGTAGCAGTTGAAGAAAAAAAATGATATAGTTGTAGAGAAAATGAAAACAAAAGCAAAAAGTGGGGAAGTGAAAGTGAGAATATAAAATGGGTATCCTAGAATGAAAGACTCCTTTAACAGGAATTGGGTATCCAAACAGAACAACTCTCAGGACTCGCGCAAAACAAAATAGACAGAATGCTGTTGTGGAGAAAAAAATAGACAGAACATGTTATTTTGCTGATAATTTTTTTGTTATTTTGCTGATATTTTTTTCTGTTATAGTTTTTGCTTATTGATCTCCTCATGAATTTTCATGGACTAATGCTGGGATTTTGATCCTCGCAGTCTCTGTGTAATGCCTCAGGTTCAAGAAGATTAGGATGCGTTAGCAGCGGAAAACTCAACAAATCCAAGCARCACCATCAGAACAGATCATCTATGAAGTATACATAAAAAAAAAAAATACAGTATGTCTTCTTTATCTATTTAATTTCACTATGAAGTAYACATAWAAAAAAAATATTAGATTAGGTTTTCTRGTTTGTCTAAATAGMAAACTGACTTCCTYGTKAACACGYARATAAAGGGTTGTTTTTTTTTTWWRATTGATATTGKGTTGTGAATTTTTTWAWTTTKATTTTAGATGGAAATCYTAGTTCTGCATGAACTCCAAACCCGACCGAGTCTTCTTTATCAGAAACTAAACAGAGTAAAACAAGAAATCCTTTATTTATTTATAACTGTCTTTATCTGTGTGTTTGCTAGTCTTTCTGTCAATCCATCATTGTATTTCCCTGACCTCTTTCGACCTTTAAGCTTGAATGGATTGACGAGGGAAGCTTATTGACATTTGGGCATATAGCCAAAACTGATCAATGAAAACCTCGCCATCCTATGTTTGAATATTAGTATATCTGATAGGAGCTCTAAATTCCTATCTCGGAAGAAAAAACAGAGGCAGCAATGGCGTAATGTTGTCTCCGAGACCTCGTCGGGCAGAAGAATTACTTACAGAGGCATAATTCCCTTTTGATCTCGTCTCTTTTGCAGGTTGTTGATTGTCCCTAGAGTGAACATGCTCTTTAGTTCCAAGTTACCTACTTTCCCATGGCTCTAGGTACCGGAAATTTAGGGTTCGTTTATCAGCTAATTGACCCAATTCTCATATATTTTTACTTAATTTTTTATTTATCCCACCTCCCATCTATTACACTTTCAGGAATAGTAACCTCCGAAAGTCCAGTGATACGAGCTCCACCCATCTATTACACTTTCAGGAATAGTAACCTCGAAACTCCAGTGATACGGGCTCCACCCACTACGCGTCAAGAAAAACTGGCATCTATTACACTTTCAGGAATAGTAACCTCGAAACTCCAGTGATACGGGCTCCACCCACTACGCGTCAAGAAAAACTGGGATAGAGAGAGTTTACGTGATTCACAATTCTAATTCTACTAACATTAGGTTATTTGTGTTATGCTTAATTGCTTTGATGCGTTATATTAACCTTTTCTTTTTAACTTAACTTCTGTAATTCATTCCCTGAATGCTTTTTTTTTTAAATTAAATTTTGTAATTCCTTAAATAAATCCAATTTCAAATCGAAAATACATAAACACAAACTAAAAATTTCCGAAAAGAAAAACAGTGAATTCAAATGTTGTCATAGAGAAAAGATATTACATTTATCTGTATTTTTTGAACTATACATCTTATCAATAGCGTCTGAACTCCCATAATATATGGACTATGTCTCGGTTTATTTCCCATTAATTTAATGCACCTCTGCCGTCCACTTTAGTTTTTCAGTAGATTCTATCCCTGTTCTATATTTCTTTTCAATCGAGCTTGGGGAACTTACGTTTTTCATCCTTCTATACGTTCAATATGCGCGGATTATTTATTTTTAATAAGAACAAAAGACTTACAATTTATCTCTAAATTTTATAATTTATGTGTATATATTATGTATTATATATATATATATATATTTATAAAGTTTATTTGTTAATTTTTTTAATCATTTACTTTCAAATATATAAAATATTTTTAAATTTTGATATTTAAATAACTGTGCACCTCTGCCGTCCTTGAGGAACTGACGTTTTTCACCCTTCTATACGTTCAATATGCGCGGACTATTTATTTTTAATAAGAACAAAAGAATTAGAGTTTATCTCTAAATTTTATAATTTATGTGTATATATTATATATATATATATATATATATATATATTATTTATAAAGTTTATTTGTTAATTTCTTGAATGATTTACTTTCAAATATATAAAATATTTTTAAATTTTGATATTTAAATAAAAATAAAATAAATTTTAAAATTTTAAAAAATTGAAGTTTGAATATGAGTTGTTTTTATTTCTGGAATAAAAATAAAAGATTTTTTTTAATTTTTTTATTTTTAAATTATATATATATAAAGGGTATATGTATCGTTTTTAATTTTTTAATAAAAATAAAAGAATGAGAATTTTTTTTAATTAAAGTTTTTAATTTTAAAATATGTGTTGTATTCATTGTTTATATTTAAATTTCATATTTATAATTTATTTATTATATTATAAATTTGTATGATAATAAATTATATGATTTTAATGCTATAATTTTATTTTTTAAGTGCTTATTTGTATTTATAGTTTATTTTCATATTCAATTAATTAAGTAAATACAAAATATTTATATATTTTTTTTAATGTAAATTGGATATTTTACTATATTATGTTTTAACTTAAAATATTTATTATTTATTTATTATGGATAAAACTATATTTTCTAAATTTTTATAAATTCATTATTTGTGTTAGTTATTTTACATGTGGTCTCTTCTCTCTTTTAGATTGTGATGTAAATTTATAATTTCTATTTCTTATATGTTTTTTCTCTTTTTGTTAGTTTATTTGTATTGCTTTGTATTTTCTATTACAATTATGTATTTTTTACTTCAAATAACATAATGGATTCATGATTCTCTATTCCATATTAAAAATTGGATTTGAGTAACTTGCTTATTGTTATATTATAAAATTGTTCAAAGAATTATTCTAATTTTATGCAAGTATTATGTGAGTCCTGGGCCTTGGGTTATATACAGGAAAAGGATTAGGCTTATTCTTAGGGATTTAGACTTAAGGCTACGCTATGATAGGGTAACCTAGTATATCTAGGATAGCTTAGATTAGTCTATGTAAGTTAGCGTAGAGTAGGGTACAGTAGGTTAAGGTGATATGGGCTAGGTTAAATTGGGTTAGCCTAGTATCTTTATTTAGTGTAGGTTATATAAGTTAGGGTAGGCTAAGGTTAGGCTAGGATGATTTAGGTTTGGTTTAGGTTAGACTAGGTTAGGCTAGGCTTGGGAGAGACATAGAGAGGGAGGGAGAGAGTGGGAGAGAGAGGACTGGGGA
>JASDQU010349201.1:0-12269 GCA_032191745.1 Picea mariana
GTCTCTTTAGTTAAGAAAGAAGTTCAACCCCCTCCCAGGATAGAACCCCTTCTGACTAGACCACCAGGGAAACAAGCATAACAAATGATCGACAAGGGTAATGGAGACATAGAATATCTACAATGCATGGTTAGGAAATTATCAAATGAGATCATAGACATGAAGAGAAACACAGGGGAAGGAAACCAAGGCCAAAGGCCCTATAATCCTTTCTTTAAAAGGAACCCACCGTTCAAAGAAATTGAACCTCCCCCAGCTAACTTGAATATCGATATAGGGAATGCCACATCTAATTCTTTATGTACTTATCGTCACGAAAACCACTATGAAAGAGACTTCCATCAATGGGTGCATGCCATGAATTTGATGACCAAACGGTTTCTAGATGAAGTCTCCCTAACCAAACAACTAAGCAGTTCAATTATGAATGTTGCTGACCAGGAAGAGATTGATCCACCAAAAGATACAACTATGCTAATATGGGATCTTGACCTAATTATGCCTTTCGACGACCTATTCCAGGTTCAAGAGCTACCCGCAGAGATCTCGGTTGTGCAAACGAGAAGTAAAGGTCCTCTTGTCTCAAAGGATCCTACTACCATGCAAACGTCAGGGGAAAGGTCAACTCACGATCACCCAAAAGCACCTTTTGCTCCCCGTAAGAACCCTATTAGCATCAATACTCGAGAATCACCCAAACTAGAGTACATCGTACTTGAGGATCTGAAGAAGTTGAAGGCTAATATGTCGGTTATGGACATATGTAGAATCCATCAGCAAAAAGACTTCTTACTACAAGCTTCGAAATCGGTAGGAAACCCTACGAAAAGCAATGAATGGAAAATAAATCTAACTTCCACAAATCTAGTAAATAAACCAACTGTGAATACTTGCTCGGAAGATAAGAAGGGAAAACCCTTTGTCCCACCGTTTCTTTTGACGTTTGAAGGTTTCAACAGAAACCTCCACAATTGTTTGGTCGATTTAGGAGCATCCTCTAACGTTATGCCACTTTCTATCTATAAATCACTAAACACAGTCCCTCTCAAGAGTGGCAAACATGTGATACAATTAGACAGAACCCAGGTCAAAGTCATGGGGGAACTCAAAGATGTAATGATTAGGATAGTGACACATCCTAAGTTTGTGCAAGTGATTGACATCATTGTAGTAGATATCCCAGAGGCCTATGGGTTATTACTAAGTCGAGATCGGTATGAGAAGTTAAACAGGCAATTTAGTGTAGACTGGGCACACCTTTGGCTACCACTAAAGGGATACAATAATATGATCAAAACCGATAGGGAGAGATATCTAAAACATACGGTCACTGACCTAGAAACCCTAAATGAACACTCATCGACAGATTTCCCCATGATAAGCAATTATTCCTTCGATTCCTTTTCCGGGAACTTCTCCCCTCTTCTCTCTGTTGTCCCTCTCACTCAGAACTCCAAAATGGTTTTTCAAGAGAAATCGCCAATACCGACAGAGGAAACCCTCTTCTGTCAAGAACCTGTGCTAGAAATCATCGAACAAAAGATAGGAGGGAAAGAAAGTAATAAGAAGGAAGAAACGATTAAATTTTTCTCACAGATCTGGACCATATATTTTGATGGATCTAAATCATAGGAAATATCAGGGGCACGGTGCATCCTCATCGATCCAAAAGGTAAATTTCATTTCCTGTCCTGTAGACTAGAATTCGAATGCACAAATAACACTGCCGAGTATGAAGCTCTAGTACAAGGGTTAAAGAAAGCCATAGACTTAAACATCAAAGAATTGAAGGTTTTCGGAGACTCGGAGATTATCGTTAGAAAAGTAAGGAATATTATACATTGCAATTCCCCGCACCTAAAGAATTATCAACAGGAAGTGAATAGGTTAATAGAGCATTTTGAAGATTTCAATATTATAGCGATCCCCATAGCAAAGAACATTCTTGTTGATTCCCTAGCCACAGCTGCTTCAAGACTGTCACCTCTAGAAGATTACGAAGCCTTCTGATTCACTATGGAACTACTCTACAAACCATCGGTGCCCAATAATATTTCTAATTGGAAAGTCTTTGAAGGGGATGAATAGATCATAAACTTTTTGACTAACCAAGATAATTTCAAATACTTGGCTATTGACAATGAAGTATTCCAGGAACAATCAACAGGAATGGATTCTTGGACAGGTCAACCTATTGACAAATCAAAGTTTCACACAGTCCCGAAAGGGATAGCTAATTTGGAAAATCTTTTTGACCTAAAGGAACGATTTAAGGGGCCTAAAAATGCAAAGACTGGTATCTCTTGTCCCCTGCATGAAACTATAAATCTTGGAACCCCGAAAAACCCAAAGAAATTGAATCTCGACAAGACTATATCTAAAGAAGAAATAAAGGCTTATCTCAAACTGTTGAGACAATATCAAGATGTCTTTGCATGGTCCTACCGAGATTTAAAAACTTATGACACGTGTATCATTCAACACACTATATTGTTAAAACCTGAAGTGAAACCCTTCCAACAGAAGCTCTAAAAGTATCACCCATCCTTGGAACCTATCATGTATCAGGAATTGAAGAAACTTTTAGATGCCAAAATCATCTTCCAGGTTAGGCATTCCGCATGGGTAGGAAATCTGGTTCCTGTGAGGAAAAAGTTTGGAGAAATCTGCTTATGTGTATATTTTAAGAACCTCAATAGAGCTTCAGAAAAGGACAATTACCCATTCCCGCCAATGGATAAACTCATGCAGACCATGTCTGGCTCAAATATCTTCTCTCTACCAGACAGTTTCTCAGGTTACAACCAAGTCCTAGTTTCAGAGGAAGATCGTTTGAAAACTACCTTCTGAACCAAGTGGGGAACCTTTGCTTATAAACGCATGCCTTTTGGGTTAATCAACATAGAGGCGACCTTCCAAAGGGCCATGGACATATCATTTCAGGGACTAATCAACAAGTGTGTGGTAGTGTATTTAGACGACATAACTGTGTATTCAAATAATAGAGAAGAGCACATCCAACACTTAACTCAGGTTTTCGAAAGGTGTAGGAGATACGATATATCCTTAAATCCTAAGAAAAATATTTTTGACATCGAGGAAGGTAAGCTGCTAGGCCACTTTATATCTCAAGAAAGCATTCGCATAGACCTAGAAACGATTAAGTCCATATCTCAACTCTCGTTGCCTCACAACAAGAAAGATATGCAATATTTTTTCGGATAAATCAATTTCATGAGGAAATTCACTCCCAATTTCGTGGAAACTATCAAACCCTTACAAAGATGATTCATAAAGATGTTGAATTAAAATGGGATGATGAAAGAAAGGATGCTTTCAGCAACATCAAAACCACTATATCTTGATTTCAATAGAGATTTCCTCCTCTATAGTTTATCCTCCGACCAATCGTTAGCTACGGTATTGACTCATAAGGATGATGACAGCAACAAGGCCCCCGTGTCGTTCATGATCACTAACGTCCAAGGAGCCAAACTAAATTATCATGCCATAGATAAACAGGCTTATGCAGTTTATAAAGCAATAAAACACTCCAGGTATTACATCCTCAAGAACCACACCAAAGTAATCACGCCTCACCCTGCGGTCTGATCCTCATTCACCCAACAGGAGATGGGGGAAAGAAGAGGGAAATGGATGGAAGTAGTTCAAGAATTTGATCTAGATATAAAACCTGCCAAACTATTTAAACGGAAAGGGTTATGCAAACTCGTAGCCGAAGTAGAGGACCAAGTAAATGAATATTTCGAGTGGGAGAATGAAATGGAATTATCATGTGGTGAAGTTTAATACATCTTCCCAGGACAAGAGTCTTGGTACGGGAAGCTAACTTATCTCCGATACCATGGGACTTGTCTAGAAAATCTCAACCCTAGGGAAAGGAGAGCTCTCAGGTTAAAATTTGAAAAATATCGCCTCATAAATTTGGTACTCTTCTAGATTAATTATGATGGGGTACTATTAAGATGTCTCGAATGTGAAGATGCAGACAAAGTTATGATGGAACTCCATGATGGCCCTGCCGGTGGACATTTGGTAGGAAACACCACCGCTCATAAGATACTGAGACCTGGTTATTATTGGCCCACTTTGTTTAAGGATGCTCACACTTACGCTAGAAACTGTAAAACCTGTCAAGTAAGCGCTGGGAGAGAGAAGAGAGCAACAGTCCCACTCCAACCGATGACTGTTTCTAGGCCTTTTTAGCAATGGGGGTTAGATATCATAGGAAAGATTACACCAAGCTCTTCAAAACAACATAAGTATATACTTTCTTCCACCAATTTTTTCACGAAATGGGCAGAGGCCATCCCTCTAACCCATGTAAACGAGAAGGTGGTAATCCAATTCATAGAACAACAGTTGATCACAAGGTTTGGTGTCTCTTTTGTCCTAGTTTTTGATAATGCATCTTACTTCTCTTCCACCCTGTTGATAGATTTTTCTCTAGACAAAGGAATCATAATTAGATACTCTGCAAATTACTATCCACATGGAAACGGAGTGGCAGAATCAACTAATAAGAACATAGTAAGGATATTGAACAAAACAGTTGTAGACAACCAAAGGAATTGGAATAATATACTCCATAATGCTCTATGGATCGATAGGGTCACACACAAGGAAGCTATAGTAAATTCCCCATACTTTCTTGTTTACGGGTAGGACGCCATTCTCCCGAACATGCTTTATCTTCCATCTCTTCAACTAGCCCAAGATTCTAGAGGGTAGCCTTCATCGGTCATACAACAAATAATTGACACTCTGCTCATGCTAGAAGAAGAAAGGGAAAATGCTAAGTCAAAATTCATATCCCACAAATAGATAGTAAAAACATGGTTTGATAAGCATAAGGCTAAAGAGAAATTTTTTGAAGTAGGAGACTTAGTCCTAAAATGGGACAGAGAAAACGAGCCAAAAGGGAAGCATTCTAAGTTTCAGAATCTGTGGCTTGGACTTTTCCAGGTGGATGAGAAGATAGGTGCAAGAACTTATCAATTGCATAATCTAAAGGGGGAACCTGACGCCCTAAAACAATATATATATATATATATATATATATATATATATATATATATATATATAATGTTTTCTGCACGTATTTCATGAGTTGTTTCAGCTAGGTTGACTGCAAATTACTTTTATTTTTTATTTTCTTTTGTTGTTTTGATTTTATCACTTTTGAAGGTTGTGTTTAGCAGGACAATGGTTGACCTCAAATCATGTGACATAGCGAACTCTATTCCTAACTCATTGCTTACATACAACACAAGAAGTGTTGAGAAACCTATGGTTTCTTTAGAGAGTCCTCTATCTAACTCGCGCAGATGAACAACTCTGGAGAAATGTAGAAAGGTCTACCCAGTGGTCTGGTGAAATATTATGGGAAAGTTGGAAAGCTAAAAAGGACTACATGAACCCCAAAGATAAAGCTAGCAAAGGATTAACCTTAAACCATCTCACTTTGCAAATTAAACAGACATCATCCTCTCCCACTCACTCAGGGCATTCTTCTGAAATCAAAGTTAACCATACCAAATGAGTGAATAGTGGGAGAGGGTATACAGATATCTCCACCGAGGCTATGGATGCTCACTGGAAGTGGAGCAAGGTCTGTGATGTCAGGGTGACTCCATTGGGGCTATGGACACTCGTTGGTAGCGGAGAAACACCGTAGCAAGTGATTAAAGGTAATTAAAGGATTCATGTCAGTGAATACTTTACTATATTTTGTCAAAGGGGCATGAGTCAAGGTTTCAGGAAACGAAGGAGGAATAAAGGTGGAAAACCCGACAGGTGGACCTGGAAGCATTAACCAGAGAATTTCAAATGAAAGGGTAAACAAACCTCTGATTTCAAGCCGGTAAGGTTCTCCACCAACTTTCGTATCAACCAAACATGAAGGAGGAACAGAGATTCTTTTTTTCCCAGTAAGTCGCCATTTTTTGAGCACTCAACACACCATAAAAAATCCTATGTCAAATTTTACTTTTTGGGTACCACTTGATCTTTTGCACTGTCTGATTCCACTTTAGTATGAAAAATGTTGCCTTTTATTAACTTAAAAAGAGTAAATTATAATTAAAATAATCGACAACGAAATANGATGCGCTTAATAAATTCAGCATCGAAAAGGATTAAGCATGAAAGTAAATCGTTCAAGAGGACCAAGGTAGTCGAGTGTCAATTTTCGTCGGAGTTGGCAGAAGAGATTTTTCTTTCGCGAAGATCTTTAGTAAGGATATCGTCGATGACCGATCCCTTCAGCATCGACAAAAGGCTGAAGGAGTAAGCGTTTACGAAGGAAGAAAAGAATCATCGATAGCCGATCCTTGAAACTCTCAGCATCGATGAGATTTCTGAGAAGGTAGGTCTGTAGAAAGGGCGTGATAGGTTTATTCCCCCCTCCAACCACCGACCCTGATATTTTTCGTCATCGACGGTCCTAGGTTTATTTTGACACACGCATCTTGTTGAAAAACCCCGACTTCGATTGGGATACACGATCAAACCATCTGCCCCCCAGCTATCACGTGCTGTTGCCAAAGTGGTTAAACATATGATCGAGTTTTCCCTTGAGTTGTTAGCACTTCCCGTGGCCCGAGTCACACCCCGAGTTATTTTTTCCATGTCAGCTCCATACAACAAAATAAATCAGCATCATAATTTCTAAATAGGAGGTTTCCAATGAAACATTCACTACGCATCGTTGATCCCCGACCTGCCTACTCAGAAAATGACACGATGGGACATTTTAATGCTAGATATGATGCATTCAAAGGGATAATTAATTCAAAAATCTCACAATAGTTTCTAATTCATGCTCGAATCAAAAGGACCGTTTGAACCTACCAATATAACACATCACCCTCCGCAACTCCGTCATCAACCCACGATGAATTAAATTGTAGAAATTTTGTGGTAGATTTGTTTGAATTTCACTCATCACCTGGATTAATTGGTTGATATGACTTGTAAGATATTCCCATCAAATTCTCTTGAGCCATTGTAAACAATATTATTATGTGAGCAAAGAATTTCAGGTCAGACAGAGGAGCGAGGCAAGCAATCCGAAAGAAGTCTCCAAGATCCCATGAGTATTAAACCACAGATTTTAGCAAGCATTACAGGTATGTCCTAGTCTAGATTTTGCTGCGCTTTTATCTCACATATAAATTATGATTCAATATTTCTCTGTATGTAGGCCCTAAATGATTGTTTCATTTGCGGGAACAATGCCTCCCAGAAAACCAATGACCAGGAAATCTCCAAGAGCACTGAAGCTAAAGGAACCAGAGGTGGGAGAAGGTTTTTCCCCAGCGGTCGCAAAATAATTGGAATTCACTCCAAAGACAGTGCCCATCATCAAGACATCCACCAAGAAGGTTTTAATTCATCCCCTGACCTTCATAGAAAAGGAGGAAAGCATAGGGACCAAGATAGTACTCTTGCACTGGGGAGAACTTTTCCAGAATATCAAGCAGGAAGAATTCCCTGAATATACCTCGCACAATGATCCCGATACAAGAAAAATCGATGATGAAGTCCTCCCAAACGTCTGAAAGGTGTATATGCACATGGTAGCAAGCAAAACTCCAATATTCCCCTACATAGAACTCCTTAAGTGGCTTATCGATCACACTGACACACAAATATGTTTGATCAATGACGACAATGTCGAGTGTGTCGGGGTTTGCCTTCCAGTGGAGGTCCAGAATTACTACAAGCTCAGAGAGCTGGAGGAGCAGCTGAACAACAATTTTTTTGTGAGATTCCATGAGAAACATGGCACCATCAAGGTGTTGGATTCATGGTGGAGAGAGGATAAAAATTTCACTAATCGGATCTCCGGTTGGTACTCGACGACCAACTTAAGGGAGTTTTATATCTATCTAATGGTCCTCCTCAGTTGGTTGCATGGGGAGAAATATTTCTCCAGGTTTTAAGAGGCTTGGATTCCTCTAGCTTATACTATATCCATTTCCAAAATAGGTTTTAACTTGGGTTCCATCATCTCCAAACAACTGAGCACTTGCGTAAGATAGGCTCAGACACTATTAGTAGAAGAAACCTCATCCTTTTACATGGATTCTTATTTGTTGGACGTCATATGTGCCAGAAATGCCTTTGTTGGAATGAACCTGAGCTGGAACACCTCAGAATTCTTGGTCCATGTATATTTCGGCATCTTGTGGGAGAACAGGTACAAGAAATCCTACTCTCTCATCCACAATCAATTTATCGCACGTATTCATTTTTTGTTGTTCAAGAAAGAGTGCCCAAGGTTGTCGAATGTAGCCAAAAATATTATATCAAAAGTTGGCCACTCTTACCTAGATGAGCATGATACCTACATCAAGGTTTTCAAAGCCACCGGAGCATCACACATGTTACCTATGTATGTCCCCGATCGACTAGTAGTCAAGGAAATTTGTTATCAAACCATCTTGCAAGGTTACAATGCTACTCTGGTGAAAGATAAGAAGTGAACATTCATACCTTATGGATTTCATATAGGTTTCTACATGGTAAAAGACATCACCCAAGATAAGAAAGAAGGGTTAATACAATTGGAGTTTTGATTCCAGACTGGTCATTTTCACAAGCATGACCCAAAGGGTCTGGTCCTGAAGCATGCATCACAAGTGTCGTCCTGCTGGCCATATGCCCATGAAAGGTTTGAAGATGAGATCTTCATTGAAAATTATCAAAAATGGGTTGAGGTAGTGGCGAGGATGGTTGACCCTAAGGCGACTAGGTTCAATTCCATGAGCCTAGATGATCAAGCGACAGTCCTGGAACAATCGGCTCAAGGGATTTTCAAGGCCAGAGAAGAAAGGATAGCATCTGAAATAGATGAAGCAGCAGAATCCCCCTTGATAGCCCCTACACAAGACAGAGTTATCCATTTGGTACAGGATGCACGGGAAAGGGGACTACTCATGTTAGAATGGGCACAGCAGGTGCTTGATCAGTTACAAGCTAACCCATACCTATCAGAAACGACAAGATCACTTGTCAATAACCCAGAGAGAATCCAGGTGGGTACAAGTGGCCCCAAATTTATATATGTTGATGAAATTTCTGGGTTGGATGACCTTGAATTCACAACGCCACCGGATGGATCACTAACAGGTGTGGTGACTCAGCTAGAAGCAGTCTGGGTACCAGTAGAAATAAGTGCATCAAACCCCTTGAGCGAGTTTATAAATATATACGATGATGATGAGAGCCCGGAGGTATCTCTCGGGACCCCTATGCATATCGAATAAGAAAAGGGACATAATAGGACATCTTAACATCAAGGAGGTTCCGCAGAAATAAAAAGAAGTCAAGAGTGGCCTCGGCACAAAGAGGCCTGATGCACCAAAGACCCGAGCAGACAATCCAGACAAGTCAAAACCAAACGAGCCAAAGTAAGGATTCTCGCAAAAGGAAATCGACGTTTCAATGACCGAGGAACAAGTAAGTATTGATTCTACTCTCGACGCCTCTATTATGATCGATACTCAAATCCCCAACAAGAAACAGATAGAGTTCGGTCCTTAGGAGTGCAACGAGAAAGTTCAAGAACCTGATCTTGAACAAATATACATCACTGGAAGTCTGGGAAACACACTCACATGGGGTGATTAGTAGATTCCTTAACCTGTGGACGAGGTAGCCGATATATATGCGATTGCTATGATCAAAAGAGGAAGGCTCCATCCTTAACATTATAGAGGAAGATTTTATAAACATGGAAAATGCCATAACATCTGAACTTATCGGCGTAAAGAGAGCAATATCGAATGCCTCCCTAGACAGAGCAAAAAAGGATGAAAAGGAACTGGTCATCACCCTAAAAGAACTGGAACATTTGCACCATATGGCTACATATTATCAGGACACCATGCAGGCTACAATATATTTAAGGAGAGAGTTTCAAGAGGCCTATACCAAGTTCACAAACGATCGACACTTATTTACCACAAGAATAGTTGAACTCCAGGAGGATACACTCATGGCACTCACAACGTGCAAGGATATGGAGAGGTGGTACAAAAAAGCGCAGCAAGCCGCAGAAAGAATTGACTACATTGTTGCAATCTAGCATGGTCGAGATAAAGAAGAACACGGCATCCAGGATTGATAAAAAATAGTCTTGAACACATAAAAATATCAGTCGAGTATTGGGCCAAAATTTCTCGGGAACCACACCAAGAAATTCAAGAGAAATGGGCCAAGTGCGAGAGAAACTAGGTTAAGATCAATCGAGTGATGAAAGATATTGGAATTCTTGAGTTCAGCACACCCGATGATTTTGTTGACTTGCGCGACATAGTCGAATCGCATGCCAAGCAAGATTCTTCATGGGTTGAAAAACTAGCAAAGGTGACTGACACAGCACCAAGACATGTACAACAATTTATGGAACATCCGATCAATGCTTGGGTTGTGCTTCAGCAGTTAAGTACTAGTCTAGTAAATATCGGGCGCATGCGGTAGAGATCAAAGAAGTTTACGCACTCCTGATGGAACAACACAGATTTCCATACACCAAAAACTGAGAGGATTTGTTCATCATTTGGTCAGAGTATGAGAAAAGTCACCTTTTCAACTAATATCTTGAGTTGACTGTTAAAAAAAACTGTTAGAAGAGAATGCCACGTGGCGATTTTTTTTTACTTATCTACACTTAACCATTATTTTCAGTTGAATTTTATGTTATAAATAAGAGCATTGACCAATTAGTTAGAGGTCGTTGGTTGCTGCAAGAAACTCTCTCTTTTGGTTTTGTTAAGAACTATTTCTGAACTACCTTTAATAGAGAAGTCCTTCTGGACTAGAGACAAGTCATTCTTTCATCAAATGCATGTGCGATTGGACGTGGAGAAGAACTATTTCCTATCTTGTCTCATGAACGGATGTTGTAATGAGTAATAGCTATTGAATCTATTGTTAAGTTATCTGATGCAATGTTTTACAATTCTTTTCTTTAATGATGAAGATGAATTGTTGTGTTATCATGTGATGCATGATTAATGTAGGTGAATTATTTTGCTTGCCATTATCTTATCGCATATATGTTTTCTTTCTGATAATTAGTATCTCATACAGTAATTGGATTCGCGAACGGTTAACGTATTAGTACTAGGCTTGTGGTGTAGAATTGTCGTCTGCATGCTTGAGTAGCGGGTTATCCCAAGCTCATCCTCTTCTCCAATTTTTTAGAACCTTTTTCCATTTTGTTTCCAAGTTGGTTTATACTGGCTTACAATCTTATATTGGTCCCACCTAAGAGAAAATACAAAAAGAGAAAGTCCAAACTGAAGGAGACACCTTCGCAAGAAAACGTAAATCCCATCGATTAATTGGTCGGATCGCAAGATCTGGAGAACCATTCCACCATTAAACACTGTAGAGTCTAATTGGGCCTCGGTGGCGGGTTTGGTTCCTACTGTTGAATTAAAGAGATTTAGGACCCCTCAACACATCAGTAAAAGGAGAAGGGAGTAAACGTTAAAGAAGAAAGAAACAATATCGTCGATAGTCAATACTCGACGTGCTTGTCGAAATCGAAGAAGACTGAATCACGACTAACATTTTGAATGCGCTAAAGACTCTTCCCCAACCACCGATTCCCAAATAATTTCGGCATTGGGAGTTTTTGAGGAAGTTAATCCAAAAAAAAACACGCGATAGGTTTATCCTTGATCGCCGACCCCTGATACCTTTTTGACATCGGTGAACCCAAGTTTATTTTAGAATGCACAACTTGAAGAAATTATCGACTCTGACTAATACACACAGATTAAGCCACCTATCTTCAACGCCACGTGTCTTTTCCCGACTGGAGAAACGTACGGTCTAGTTTTACCCAGAGTCATTCTTGGTTTCCTATGTCCAAGTCGCACCCTGAGTCAGTTTTTCCACGTCATCATTATATGATGAAATCAATCGACGTCGAAGGTTTTTCGCAGAAATATATCAACGAAAATTATCATGGCGCATCCCCGATCCTCGATCCGACCACTCAGAAAGTGACACGATGGGACCTTTTAGGGCTAGATACATTTAGATTCGGATCATTTAATGGATTAATTAATTCCAAATCCGACATTAGTTGTTGCTTCGTGTGTGAATCAACATGGCACTTTAAAATTACCGATACACCACATCACCCTCCGTCGTCAACCCATGATGAATTCAAGTTGCATAGATTTGGCGACAGATTTGTTTGAGTTCCACTCATCACCTAAATTAAA
>JASDQU010349203.1:0-12275 GCA_032191745.1 Picea mariana
ATTATTGAATATCCGCGATATCTCTGTTCATTTCCTTATTATATCCCCACTCTCATTTCGTGCCGAAAATAATCCGGATCAAGTTCTATACAAGGGAATATCAGGGTCCTGCTCACTACCATGTGCAGGTATGACAGTATGATATTTGGAAAAACTTCATCGTCGAGATTTCTTATGTCGAGGTCATTGTGCGGGGTATATTCTGGGAATTATCCCCGGCTAATATTCTTGAAGAGATCTCCCCGGTGAGGGAGTGTCACCTTTCCCCCTGTGTTTGCCTCTGTGTCTCCAAAGGCCAGAGGTTGAGTGAAAATATTCTTGGTGGATGTTCTGATGATTGGTTCCAACCTTGGAGAAAACTCTAATTGTTTTGTTGGCCCTGGGGACGAGCCTTCTCCTACCTCTATTTCTTTCATCTTGGGTGCCCTTGGCGATCACCTAGTACTTGGTTTCTTTGGAGGAATTGTTCCTGCAACCAAAATCAATCCTTTAGGACCTATGCACTGAGCGATATTGGATATTTAACATATATATTTGAAGTGAAAACACAGAAAATCCAGACTGGTACATACCTGTAATGCTTTCTAGACTTTGTATGTTGATACTCATGGGGAGGGGCTCGAAAGATTTTGAATTGCTCGTCTCGTTCTTCTAGATGCTTTGAAACTCCTTAGTGCACAGAATAATCTTGTTTACAATGGCTCAAGAGGATTTAACAGAGAAGAACCTACTGGTTGTATCAGCCAATTAATTCAGGTGATGAGTGAAATTCAAACAAATCTATTGTCGAATCTCTATAATTTAATTCATCGTGGGATGATGGCGGAGGCGCGGAGGGTGATGTGTTGTATTGGTAAATTCAAAAGGTCCTTTTGATTCACGCATGAATTATCAACTAATGCGGGATTTGGAATTAAATAGTCCTTTAAATACTTCGGATTGCAACGTATCTAGCATTAAGATGTCCCATCGTGTCACTTTCGTAGTGGGTGGATGGGGGGTCGGCTATCGGGGGTAAACCTATCATGTAGTTTCCTTTGGGTTAGCATCCTCAAAACTCCCGATGTCGAAATGTTTCAGGGGTTGGTGATCGGAGAAAACTTGTAGCATGGCCCGAACGTTCATCGTGGTTTGGTCTCCTCCATTTTGCTAAGCGCGTCAGGTATCGGCCATCAGCGATATCATTTCTTTCTTCGTTAACATTTACTCTCTTCGCTTTTTACCGACGTGAAGGGGATCCATTGTTGACTATGTCCTTGTGTGATGTTTTTCGTGAAAGAAAACTTCCTTTTGTCAATGTCAATGAACATCGGTGCTCGGTGACTGCGGTTTTTCAAGTGATTTTCTTTCATCCTTTAATTCCTTCCAATGTCAAATCCTTGAGCGCGTCGGGGGGGTGTTTTGTCTGTTGAATCCTTATTTAAGCATTAATTCATGAGTTTTCATAGATTCAAGCAAACTTTGAAAGACTTAATGAGAGTCAATAATGATAAGCAAAGGCAACATTTTTCATAATGAAGTCGAATCAGTCAGTGCAAAAGATCAAGTGGTACCCAAAAAGTAAAATTCAAAATGGGATTTTTAGGGTGTGTTGAGTGGTCAACAGGACCACCTTACTAGATTGGGAGATAAGATCTGGTTCTTATTTCATGTTTATGCTATTGTTCGACATTGCTTACATGGTTGATGAAATCTTGGTTTTATTGGCGATGGATAAGGCATGGTAAGTGTTTTTTCTGCTGCTCTAGGCTCAAATTTTATGTTACAATGGCCTATGTTATCTATTGTTATTATTGCTATCTGTCCCTAGATTCATTATTGTGACACCTGCATAATAGACATGTTAGAAACAATACACAAGAATAGTTGAAGGGAGATAAAAGAAACCTAAACAAAATGCAAAAGGAAGAAATCAGACTATGCTCTTATGCTACACTACATGCATCAAAATTAAAATGATCATTGTTATCCTAGCTAATAAGTTAATATTTATGTGATTTATTGAGTTATATAGTTGATGTGCATTATGGTATAAATTGGAAATGGATAAATGTGATATGAGTGGTGCATTTGAAAAGTGATGGATGCTAATTCCGATGAATGGTTTAATTGAATGTGTTAATGGGAGGTTGGTTGGTGTGTACTAAGGAATTGAATGAGTGAGGGTGGAGGCGACGTGCATTTACTGCATGACACTCCTACTCCTTCCACTAGTCACCACCCTAGTCGGGCTATTATTCAACTGTGTTTGTTGTGGTTAGGCTCCAACTTTCAAGAAGATGAACAACCGCTCGGTCAACTCACATTTTAAGGTGCTCTTGATTACAGGTATGTCTTTTTTCCATCCATGAATTTGCTCTGTTTATGAAATACATATTGGCTCGGATGTATGTGTTTGTGCTTTCCTTAAGTCTGGAAACTATGTAAATTGGTGATATTTTTCTGGAATGGATGGTTGGTGTGGGTTTCATTGCAGTAATGTTATTAATCATTCTAGGTGTTAGAAACCATGAAGGCCCTCTGCCATCCTTGTTGGTCTTGGCTAAAGAGTTTTTATTCAGTCTAGGTTGGATGGTCGTCTCCACACTTTCTTATCACCATACCCAGTCATTGTTGTTATGGGGTTTACTAGGTTTGAAACGCCTCGCGTCACTATGCATTTTTTCACTTGGGTATTGGTTTGTTCATCCTACTAATGGTTGTGCAATGGGTTATATTACTTCTTCTCGGCTTTGTTTCATCTCAGCGTTGTTAGCTGGTTGATTGGGAAACCATGAGGGTTATAGCCTGTGTGTTATAAGGGTTGTTATAGGACCAGAGTGAAGCCTTGCTTCTCTATTTCATGGTCTCTCCTATCACGGGAATTGTCACCCTATCTGCGAAGTTATTTATGGTATGCTTGTGTATGCACCATTGGTCTGGAAGGTTCTCACCCTATGTTGGGGGTCAAATTTAGTCTCCCTATGTTAATACACAAAGAAAGCCCTTGATTCCTCAAGCTTGGGTTTTTATGGAGGGAACCATTATGGCCTATCGGGTATACTATTGGTGGTTATGAGTTGATGGTGTATTATCGACAGTGTTCTATTTATATCTCATCTTTGTTTATTATGTTGACAGTGGCGTTGGTTTTGGTATTGAGTCACTGCATTGGGTATTATGAATCAAATTAATAAACTCGGCATGGTAATTTGGTTGAATGGAGAATTGGATTGGATGCACAGTCGTTGTCTCTCGCATTATAATTTTTGAATTGTTAACCCATCATTAGTTTACAGTTGATTAATGCACAATGTTGCTTCGTGCGTGATGCATGGGTATGTGTGGCATTCCTACAACATGTTAAGTTGAGTTATCGATTGTTGTGACTATGTGTTTTAAATTGTCGAATGGAGTATTGCAATCGTGGTAATCATGGCATGGCCATCCATTGTATATGTTATGGATATTATTGATTGCACCATCAAAGAGGGTCATGGTTTTTTAAACAATATGGTTTTTTCGATCAATTTATGAGATGAAATTGGGCATGTTGATGTTGCCTCTTTGTATTGAATTCATAGCCCAACATTGTGGATGTTAGATTCAGAGTGATTGAACCTATGCAGTCATGGAAATACTCTTGTGTTTTTATCGAATGTCTGTGTATTCCACAGCATAGTATATGTTGAATGGTGATTGATGTCTGTGAGTTTAAATGGAAATTCAAGGTCTTTTGAATTTAAAATGTTGATGGTGGTATTTGGCTATCTGTTATGTGTATTGATGAATATCATGTTCCATAGCAGAGATAGGCATAGGATCTGTGACAATATAATCTCATTACAATTTAATTATTAAATGAATTGAAGGAACGAGATCGGGCACGATTTTTGTGTCTGTATTTGATGATTGAAATAACTTGTGGACAGTGGTTGATAAGTTGGTGTTGAACAGAGTGGAAATAATTGTCTGTGTATTCATTTGGGAGTAGTTTTAAAACATTAAATGGATAAATGAGAACAACAGGTCTCCTCTACAAGTTGTTGTGGAATGCATACTGTCTTTTTTTTATGACACTGTGTTACAGATTCACTGTGAACAGTGAGCAAGTTAATGCACATAATTGTTTAAATTTTACACAGTAGTTGTTCTTTTGGCACAGTGATCATTTTGATTGGTGTTGGATCTTTTACATTGATATGGAATGATTTTATGGATTACTTAATTAATTTTATGAACAGTACTCGCTCTCTTTCCCTACCATTATTTCGCTTTTCACTAAATACAACCCCCTCGCCTTACCACATCCATTTTTCACTCCCTGTTCTTAAAATTTAGTTACATTTAATAGAATTATATATTGAAAGAGTTTGAAATCACAGTTTCTTGGTTGGAACACAAGTTTTATGGTTCTTTGGTTTATATTGCAGTTGATTGTTTGTTGTCTTCGAGCAGTAACGATGATTATTTTCCCTCTCATTTTATCATTTTTCGCTCAATATAAACCCCTTGCATATCCCAGAACCTTGTCCACCCCTTGCTCATTGACAACAGTTAAACAATTTGTATGGATTGGATTGCATGAGTCTGATATGTTGTTGAGCTAAAATCTATTTCATATTTTTAAGGAGTTGTCATGTATGGTTGTAAAGGGATTATTTGCTAATCAATAATGCATGCAAGAATGATCTTTTCCAGCTGAGGTAGCCATGGAAGAGGCATCAGAGGGAGAGGTAATTGGAATAGAGGCCCAAGAAGGCAAATATTATCCATACACTTTGATGTTGACCCACAAGAGTTAGGCCAGTCATTTCAGGTTGGATTTTTCAATTGGATTGGGCCAATCCAATTGAAAAATCCTTGCCCAATTCTAAAAAGTTGGTTGAGTCTTTTAATTAACTTAACTAATGAGGTGGTTCAACTACTTCAACCAATTCTAATTTGCTTAAAGGAAAAAGGAAAAGGAGGAACAAGAGGAGGATAGAAGGAGAAGCATACTAAGGTTTTCTCTTTGAATTTATGTTGAGATAGTTTAGTTTTCATTCATTCCTTAATTTATCACAAGCCTAATTCTTTTTTTATGATAACGGGGTCTTATTGTAGACAGCAAGATTCAGGGCTGAAATACATCATTCAGACACTTGTTTTTTAGAGGTGTTGATCTATCTTTGATAGTTTGTGTAGACTTATTTGTTTGTGAATTAGTTTTCATGACTGAAAAAGGCTATTGTGTAGAGTCGATTGGGAAACAATTTGTGTCAAGTTGATCCATCTTTTAGAGTTTAGTTTTTTTATTTTCTATCAGAGGTCCTTTTGTATGTTCCATCGGGGGTGTCTAAGTTTGACTTTGGTCTGAAATTTCTTCACGAAATTTTGTAAAGAGAGTGACTCTTTGGTGAATTGGAATGAAATAAAGGATTTATTTATGTCTCATATGTCTTGATTATCACTTTGGCGCCTTTGCTTCTATCTCTATATTTATTTCAGCAACTATTGTATTCAGAAAATCATCTAAAAAATGAATTTTCCAACAAGCTTTTATTTATAAAAAGACTAGCCTAAGCACTTGTAATCAATACTTGTGAGTTAGTATATTAATTTTGATGGCTATAAACATAGGATGATATTCTCGTTTATTTTTCTTTAGCCAAGTAGAATCTGAAAATGATTGAATAAGATCATTTCATATATTTTCCTCAACAACAACATTGTTGGCTGACGTGGATGTCGCTTCCTTGGCGGAGCCATCCGATGGTGTAGGGTTACGGGTGCAGCGCTTTTGGTAGGGTGAGTCGCTTGAAAACATCTGTTGAGATGAGGTTCTTCTTGCTACCGCTATCAATGATGAAGTGCAGTGGGGTACCCTTCACCCACATCTATGAATGAAAAAGGCGCTTGCCTTCCTCTGGCTCGTCTGGTTCATCGAGCTAGAGCTTGGTCATAGCAGTAGTAGAATTGGGTTATGAATCAATGCTCTGTCTCCCCCTTTCTAGTTTTGACTTAGAGTTGGAACCCGCATATGATTCAAAGGCTTTCACCTCAGCCACCAGTGACTACTTTGAGCGGAAATCAACAGTTTTATGCCAGGGGCTCTTATGGAAGTCGCACCACTTCCTGGTATATTTCTTTGTCTTTCTGATGTCCTTATTTAATTGCGGCCTGGACTGGTTGTCCTGAGGCGATCCGTATTTTCCTTGTCCTTTTTTATGTGGGTTGGGGCCGCCCTTTCTTGGCTTTTGCTGTGTGGGATTCCTAGGCCCAAATTGCTGCATTTTTTGTTTGAGCTTATGCTCGATTTTGACGGCATATTGGTAGGTCATGCTCAAGGATAAGATGTCCAGGAACTCCATTTCAGCCTGGATTTATCTATGCATACCGTCGCGATACTTGAGCACCAGATATTGCTTAGAATCTTTGATACCTGTCTTGGTACGCAAGGTATGGAAGATATTTGTGAACTCGGGCACTGCTTGGTCTTTTTCCTGCCGCAGTGTCATCCATTTTGTATACATGTCGTTATAACTTCCAACAAGGTAGTATTGTTCCTTAATAGCATCCCTAAACTACTCCCAGGTGACCATGACTGTAAATAGTGAGGGTTACTTTGTTTCCTTCTGCTCACATAAATTTTCCCACCAATCTTTGACATGGGGAATGGCTTTGAGGAGCACAAAAGTAATCTTTTCTCTATTTGAGAAGTTATGGACAAATAAATACCCTTATAGCAGATTCAACCATTTTTCTACAGCATTGACGTCTATCTGACCTTCAAATATAGGAATATCCAATTTGATTTGTACCTTTAAGGGGGTGAATCCTCTGCTCAAGGAATATGCATCGTCTGTTGGTAGCCACTGAAGGGTTTGCACAAAACCATCTATCATCTCATTCCTTTGTTACGTGAGGGCTTCCTCGAGAAACATTTTGAAGGGATCTCATGTCCCATCATATTTATTTTCTTCCACCATGAGAGGTCGCTTGGGCGTCTGAGATATTTTTTCCTCAAGAGAAACAAGCTCGAGACATAATTCTTTGTACCATAACCTCATTGGGGACATGCATTAAGAATGACAAGGATCAGACCACTCTGATACCATTGATCCAGATTTTATGAGAAGAACGAAATGAATACAAATTATTATCAAAATATTCTTAACACAGAATAACAGATATACAGTAAAATTGGTTTCTATTCAATAAGGAAATAAGTTGAAACTGTAAAATGTTGCGGAAAAACAAGCTTTCTAGAATGGTGGTGGCTTATCTCTAAGAAGAGATGTGACGGTTGCACTCATTCACTAGAAGATCATTACAATGAGGCTCTCAAGGCCTTTTTACAATAAAAAGGAATGTCAAAAACCCTATACATCCAAAAATCTAACCCTAGGAGATGAAGCGCCAGAAGTGTGGGCCCCGTTTGGGTAAGTTAGTACATCAACTTCCCGGGGTCGTAACTTTTGCATACGATCTTCATTTTAGGTGAATGATATCCCATTGGAAAGGTATATCTGAGGAATACACATGTTTTCATCATACTATGACTCAATCATTATTCTAACTAAAGCAAGCCCTAAAAATTTTGTTTAGGGCCTCAAAATGACCCCAGAAGTCAAGGACCCAAAAACTAGGAAAAATTTGTCGAACTAGAAAACTGCCAAAATGAGCTAGTTGGAGTAGGTGGGAGGCCACTAACATCCATATGGATCACATGATCTTGTAACTATGATAAGCTTGTAAAGAGAAGTGAAAATATATAGGGATGATAATGAGAATATTATGAAGGATCGGGAAGAGATACTTCATATTTTGAACATGTTGCAGAGGAAAGCCAATAAAGACTAGCACAAAGAAAGCAACTAGTGCTAGACAAGTGAAAACATCCAAATCTCATAGTAGAAGGGATGAGCATAGGAATTATAGGAGGCCAAGGAGCATGAGCAGGCACCATCATTCCCTAGCGCAATCCACTAGGAGAGCTCATGCGAGTTGAGGACCAAGAAGGAGTCCAAATGTGTTTCATGTCAGGAGACAAAGGAAAAGGATCGGGGGAGACATCTTGCAAGGTGAACTCAAGATAAAAAAGCCACCTATTTTCATTGGAAATCATAGGAAGGGAGAAGATTTCAATTTCTGACTGTTGGAAATGAAGAAATATTTCCAACTGCATGATTATCCCTCCAAGGTAGAAACAAGAATTGCAACCTACCACTTGCAAGGAAATACGACCATGTGGTGGGATCAACTTAAGCAAGAAAAACACCTTTATGAGAGGAAGGTATTATGGAGGTAGTTCAAAGTATATTTCCAAGAGAAACATTTTTTAGAGAATTACTATGAAAGAAATATGAAAGAGTTCTTTGAACTCAAGTTGGGAAGCATGAAAATTGATGAATATGAGAAAAGAGTCTTGGAATTTCTGAAGTATGTGGACTTCATAAAGGATGAGAAGGTAAAAATCCAAAGGTTTTTGAGTGGGTTACACTCTCTATACAGTGAAAAGATACAATATGATAATCTAGGAGTTTGGACAAAGCCATAAGGAGAGAATAACATCTTTATGAGCATTATAGAGGGAGGTTAGTCTTCCAAAAGACTTGGAATGACAAGATGAAGGGTAAAAGGGAGAAAAGGTACAAAGGTTTTAAGCCACCCTTTTTCAAGAACAACTCTCAAGAAAATCAACAAGGACATTCAACCCAAAATGAGCATGAGACAGAAGATTCATTTGGGAAAATGCCAAGACAACAACCTCTATAATGTTGGGTATGTGAGGGAAATCACTTATATAGGGACTTCCCTCACAAAGGAGAAAGAATGAGGATTGTTCACAACATTCAAGAGGCCGAATTAGTTGAATATATGGGAGGAAGCATGCCAAGGATTTATGCATCCTTGGACAACGAGAAAGTAGAGTATCAATCCCCCATGATTGAAGAGGAAGGTAAGATTGATCACCAACACATAGTAATTTTAAATGATTTTGGAGCTAGCCATAGTTACATAAACTCTAAGATTGTTGAAAGATTTCACTTACTAAGGATTAAGCATAATAAATATTGGTTAGTTTAGTTAGCCACAAGGACTATGAGAAAGATCAATGAGTTGGTTAAATATTGTCCAATAGACATGAATGGACTCAGCACAAAGGTGTATGTGAAAATCATACCATTGGGTTCATATGATTGTTTAATTAGCATGGATTGGTTGGAAAAACACCACACTATCTTAGATTGTTACAAAAAGACAATAACTTGTCTTGATGAGGGAAGGAAGCAAGGAAAGATTCAAGGCATTCTGACAGTTGTAGTTGTTAGAGAAATTCTATCCATGCAGCTAAAAAAGAGTTTTAGGAAGGGATGTCAAATTTTTGCAGCCCATATGGAAGAGGCAACTAGAGATAAATTGGAAAGTATTTAAGACCATCCTGTCTTGAGGGACTTTGAATATGTTTTTGAGGAAATTCCAAGATTTCCACCAAAGAGAGACATTGATTTCTCTATTGATTTGGTGTCAAGAGCTACCCCATGTCCAAGACACCTTATAGAATGGGCACACCAAAATTGAAAGAATTGTAGATGCATCTTGAAGAGATTTTGAAGAAGGGATATATATTCCCAAGTTTGTCACCTTGGGGAGCCCGGATTCTTTTTGTAAATAAAAAAGATGGAACCTTAAGGTTGTGTATTGATTTCAAATAGTTGAATAAGGTCACCATAAATAACAAATATCATTTGCCAAGGATTAAAGATTTATTTGATCAACTAAAGGGTGCAAGGATCTTTTCTAAGATTGACTTGAGATCAGGTTATCATCAAGTGAGGATAAAGTAAGGGGACATCAACAATACAACATTTAGGACAAGATATGGGCATTATAAATTTAGAGTAGTGCCATTTGGGCTATCAAATTCCCTATGATTTTTCATGTGTCTATGAATGGAGTGTTCATGGAGTATCTAGATAAGTTTGTGATTGTTTTCTTAGATGATATTCTCATCTACTCAAGGAAAGAATAAGAGCATGAGCAACATTTAAGAATGGTGTTGCAAGTTTTAAAAGAGGATAAATTGTATGCCAAACTAAGTAAGTGCATATTTTAGCAAAAGAAGATTCACTACTTGGGGCATATTATTTTAGCAGATGGGATAGTAGTTGATTTCGAGAAAATAAAGGACATTAGGGGATGGCCAAAACTAAGAAATGTGACAGAGGTTATATCATTTATGGGTCTTGTTGGTTATTACCAAAGATTCATAAAAGGTTTCTCAAATATTGCAATCCCAGTCACTTCTTTGCAAACAAAGAGAGTGGAATTTGAATGGACTCCCAAGTGTACAGAGAGTTTTCATCAATTGAAAGACATTTTTACAAGTGCACCAATCTTAAATATTGCAGATCTGGATGAAAATTTTTTAGTGTGCACTAATGCATGAAAGGAAGGGCTCGATGAAGTCATCACTCCAAAGGATCATTTGGTGTGTTATGAGCCTAGAAAACTAAAAGAGCATGAAATAAATTATGCTACACGTGACTTGGAATTAGCAGCCATTGTACATGCATTAAAAATATTGAGACACTACCTCATGGGTCAAATATTTGAGCTAAGGACAAACCATTGTGGTCTGAAACATTTATTTGGATAGCCAACATTAAATGCTAGACAAACCAAATGGTTGGAATTTCTGAGTGAATATAACTTTGAAATTAAGCATATCAAGGGAAAGGAAAATTAGGTGGTTGATGCACTTTGCACAAGAGCTCATGAAATTCATATTTCAGTCATCAACATGTTCAACACATATTTAAAAGAGAGAATTTTGGAGGTTTCAAATTCATATAAGAAATATCTAAAAATAAAAGAGACATTACATCAAGGCAATTTACATCAAAAATTTAATTATTATGAGTTGAAAGAGAATGGAATCCTCTTGTACAAAAGAAAATTATATGTGGCAAATTCAGGAGAGTTGAAAATATAGTGTTGAGGGAAATGCATAATGTGTCATATGTTGGACACCCATGATATCAAAAAACAACTATAGTTGTAAGAAGCCAATACTTTTGACCAATAATGAAGAAATAAATGCCTAATTACATAGCCAAGTGTCTAGATTGCCAAAAAGTAAAGAAATAACACAGACATCCAACGGGGTTGTTACATCCATTGCCCATTCCTGAGTGGAAATGAGAATTGGTTACAATTGATTTTATTGCAAATTTTCCCAGAACAATGATGTTGGCACAGGGGTAGATCTAGGGTTCAACGCTACAACAGTGCACCAACAAAACCCTAACTACCGACCCTTTCAGCAACACCTGCGAAGCAGATGAAGTCTCACCTGAGGTAGAGACAAGGGTGGTTGCAGGACTCAAGTGTCTGCAACCTAAGATGGGACACAGAGCTGTGATTATATCGCTTACAGAGAACTTGGCATCGGTCATTCATCAATATTCAACCCTTCTTATACTTTGCAGATAGCACAGAGCATTGCAGTATTCACTTAGATCTAAGGTAATTTAGCACTTAGCAACAATAAAATAGATCAGATACAATAAATCATCACTAAGTATCTTCATACATACCAGATCTATTATTCATACACATCTAATGAAGCACAAAGCATAAGTAGATCTATCTAAATATATCAAAGCACTGAGCCAAAGCAGAGATAAACACATCAAGTCAAAGCACAAAGCATAACACACAGATTTACATGGTTCACCCCCACCCTAGGGCTACATCCACCAACTCTTCTTCTTTATTAGTGTCTCCAATCGGTTACAGGCACAAAGCTACCAAAACCCTCTTGCACACAAGACAGAAGATCTGCGTAGCTCGCTAGATTTTTCTTCCTTGCGTGACAACACAAAGCCTTCTATATCTCCACACAGGGACTTGCACTAAGATCTACAAGTCTTACAAGATGCACAACCCCTTGATCACACAGATCCCACTCAGCACATAGCCTATATCACATAGATACAATCCTTAGATAGTTTACTATATGCCTAGATGTCTATTTATACATTACAAAAGTGGTCCTAAACGTGGGTAAACCCACGGGCCGACATCCCTATCCCATTACATTGTCCCAAAACCCAAAATGACCCAAAAGTGGGTCGATATCCTATCCCATGATCTCTGCTTCACCTGGCGCTCCATATTCGACGGCATTTTGAAGTCCCAAAAATGGCCAAATATGACCAAGTAACTTCAAAACTTGGTCAAGCGTCAACAGGCCCCCAACACTCACCTGTGACTCATCCCGAGTCACTCTGGTCTGAGCAATTCTG
>JASDQU010349204.1:0-12272 GCA_032191745.1 Picea mariana
ACTGAAAATAGAAACCTTAGAAACACAAACATAATACTAAAAGGTGAATTGAGTAGTTGTGAAGAAGAGAATTACAAGTTTGAAAAGACCGTCAATGGCATGAAGAAACAATTAGAACATTATGAGAAACTGAAAGCAAAATTGGATCACACAAAAGAGGAGCTCCTATTGACAACATAAAAGTTGAAGAAGTTTGAAAAATCATTGAAAAATTAGATGATATCCTTAGTAGTCAAAGATCTCCAAACGACAAGAAAGGACTAGGATACAATGACAGTTTGAAGACAACAAAACAAGAAAAGGAAGTTGAAAATGATGAAACCAACATTCCAGAACAAGTTGAACAACAAGATAGAAGACTAGAATTCAGAAGGAATGAGACATCAAGAATATCCTCTCCCATTAGGTATGAAAGCAATAATTATTAAGGAAACTATAGAAGAATAGATCATGAACCCAGATGGACCACACCAAAAAGAAGATCACTTATGCCCAAGTATCAAAATTTCTTTCTTGGACGTTGTTATACTTGTGGAAATTTTGGACATAAGACAATCAATTGTAGAATCAATGAAAGGAATAACTATGCAAGCTACATGAATGGTGAAAATAGTGGATATGGAAATGTTCGTAGACCTATCAACAGAAATTATAATCCATTTGACCCATTAATGGATCAAAATATTGTATGTTACAAGTGCAATAATCTTGGTCACAAAGCACGATATTGCAGAGAGATGAAGGAAGATAATCGTATGCCAAAAGTCTCCATACCAACTACAACATGAAAAAGGAAAGAAATTCCACACAATGAAAATTGTCGAATAGCATTGGTTGCTAAAGAATGCAAAGTAAAAGATGAATGGTTCATAGACAATGGGTGCTCATCTCATATGACCGGAGAACAAAGCAAATTTGTCAGCTTGAAGAAAAAGGGTGGAAATTTTGCATTTGGAGATGACTCATCTACCAAAATACTTGGAAAAGGAACTGCAAATCTTGGAAGTGAAAATGTAAAAGCAGGAAAAGTCCTATTGGTTGAAGACTTGAAGCATATTCTACTTAGTGTTAGTAAAATGTGTGATCAAGGATACACTCTTACGTTTGACTCCCGAAAATGTAAAATAAGAGAAAATAACTCAAGAATATTAGTTGCAACTGCAACAAGAAGACCTAACAACATATACATCCTAGACATGAAGAAGAGAGAGAAGATAGAAGCCACAGAAAAGGATTTCAAGGAAGAAAAATTCCCAAAGACCAAAAATAAGGATGAAGTATTATTGAGTGCCACATGTTTAGGGGGAGCAACCCCAAAGAAGAGAGTTACCTTTTGCCTTTAAACTCAGGGGGAGAAGCCCTACCCTTTTCCATTGATGTCAAAGGGGGAGAAAAATTGAGATCATGATGATAGGGGGAGCATGAGTGTTGCCATCAATGACAAAGGGAGAGATTGTTGGAATATTGGTTGTTGTCATTGATGTCAACCCTAGTCATGGGTTTTGGACAACAAGATTGATGAAGGTATTTGGACATGAAGGACAACACACATGCATATAAAAAACCCATGGATGGATAACATACATCATGTTGTNNNAATTGAAGAAGGAAGTACATGCAGGCCCTGAAGATAATTAAAGAAAAGAATTACAAAATAAGAAAGTGTCAGGTCGGCCCTAATGTTAAAAGGAAGTGACATAAATGGTATAAATAAATATCATTATACATTCATTTGATACACAAGTTGAATTTTAGAGGAAATCATAAGTAAAGAAGGCCGGATTTCAAGGGAGGATGAAGTCTTTTGGTGATGTGTTCTAAGGTATGCTATTTTCAGGTCATCTTACCATTTTTGCTATAAATTTTTTTCTAGAACGATTCAGATGGTGAAATTGCTATGGTATTTATAATACATATCAAGGTACCTATGGTAAATGTTTCAGCTCTTGATTCACTATAATTATGGAGATACACTCTGTGGAAGATAGGGTTTTTGACCAGTCCTGAAGCTAGTCAATAAACATGTGTTCCGGGTAAAAAAATCATAACTTATTCATCGAGAATCCAAATGATGTGGGACAAATTGAATTGGAAAGAGTACGGACTATAGTTTCTTGTGTATGATTTTCAAAATCTGATGTTAAATATTGAGCGTGGGGCATTTTTTACAAGTTTGGTCTCATGAATAAACCAGAATTGAACAAGGTCTACCATTCTCTCTATAACTTCTTTTTGGCGAGGATTCAAAGAGTGAAACTTGGAGAAGTTTCAGAGAATAAATTGAATAATATTATCTATAGTATCAGAGTATTCCAAGAATTGAATAATTTTAGAAATTGAAGAAGTCTTAGGAAGCATTATCAGGTTCTATGTGATGGTTGGTTGATGGTGATGATTTAATGTGAAGTTTTATGATCTCTCGTATATTCTTGGGTGGAAGGAAGGGGCAAGGATGGAGAGTTCAAGTCTCTCTTGATATTGGAGGATTTTATCTTCCTCTTGGAGGTTTATCCCTCCCTTTACATTTGGAAGTTGTAGCTACCTTTGGAAGTCATTACTTCCCTTGAACAATAACTATTGATTATTTCTCATATATTGTGCATGCTGTGTTGTGGTGTATTGGTGTAACTCTTATACTATTGTTCATTGCTCATTGGATATAATTGAATGGTTTAAGTATAAGTTGAAAAATGTTTTAAATTGTACTTGATACTGATTCACCCCCCTCTTAGTATCAACAAAATCTCTGCGTACTGTGTGTTTGCTTTGTCATTTACTTTCTTAGTTAAATCTTTCTTCTTCTCTTCTGCTAGGTTTAGTGTGGAAGTGTTCCTAATTTCCTAACATGTGGTATCATAGCTTGGTTTAACAATATTGGATATGAGCTAAACCCTAGGTTCAATAAAAGTCATAAGTAAAAAATCTTTAAAGATTGTGTTAAATAATGGCGAGCAACTCGAGAATAGAGATCGAAAAATTCAATGGTCGAAATTTTGAGCTTTGGAAGCTTAAAATTGAATATCTCCTTGTAGATTGAGAACAATGGGCAACCATCTGTCCAGGTACCATTTTTACAAGGATGGAAAGGAAAGAATGGGAAAAAATCAAGAGAAGGGAAAGGAGTATGATTCGACTTTGTCTTGCATATTCGGTATTGTGAAATGTCTCAAGTGAAGATTTAGGTAAGAAACTGTGGGACAAGTTGGGAAGCTTGTACTAGTCGAAATCCCCAGTGAATAAATTGTTTCGAAAAAAAAAAATGTATCTTTTGAGGATGAGTGAGGGTAGTTCGGTCACTGAGCATTTAAATGTGTTTAATACCATAATAAGCTAGTGATCTTATGTGGATATTAAAATCACTGAGGATGAGAAATGTGTTAGCCTATTATGTTCTTTGCTAAACTCCTGGGATGGCTCAGTTGTGGCTATATGAAGCAATTCAACCACATTAGCACTAGAAGATGTGGTTGCATCTCTACTATTAGAAGAAACGAGAAGGAAGAACATGGAAGGATCGACCAAAGATGAATTAGTGGTGAGAGGTCGACCGATTGACAGAGATAAAGACAAATTCTCTGGTAGAAAGTCTAATTCGAAGGGTAATTCTAAATCCCTTGTTCAGTCGACGAGAAGATGTTGGAAATGCGGTAAAGTTGGGAATTACAAAAGGGACTACAAGTTGAAGCAACATAATTCAGTATAAGATCCGACGAGAAGCACTCGACTGAGAGAAAGACGACTCCAAATAAGCGAGGCGATGTGTACCTGGCATTGACCAGTACACAATCAGATCAAGATGTTTGGTTGATCGAATCAGGAGCGTCCTATAATATGACACTGCATAGAGAATGGATATGCGAATATGAATGATATGAGGGAGGAGATGTGTTCTTGGGGGAGGAATCGACAACCAAAATTGTTGGATGAGGAAGAGTTCGACTGATACTACAGTATGGGAGGAGTATAACACTTCCAGGTGTGCTACGCATTCTGGGTTTGGAAGGAAACCTAATATCCGTCAACAAGATGAGTGATGTAGAGGGGCACACTCTATTTCAAAAGGATACGTGGAAGATGGTCAGAGGTGTGATGGTATTAATGAAAAGAGTTTAGATTGGAACCTATAAAAGTTATTAGATTGGAACATCGTTGTTCCTGAAGTCAGCTTGACTTCGACTTTACTCGGGCTGAGTCGATTCAAAGCAACTCGACAAGTCATCGTAAAGTTGACCCGACCATGCCATGGCACAAGAGGATGGGACATATTGGAGAAAAAGGACTTCGAGCTATACATAACAAAGGTATGGTCGATGATTTTCCCAAATGTAATTTAGAAGTCGACTTTTGTGAACATTGAATATATGGAAAATAAAGTCGGGTGAGGTTCCCATCTGGAGCGACAAGGGAAAATGGGATTCTAGAATTGGTTCATAGTGATGTGTTTGGCCTTGTTTCAGTGCCTTCACTTGGTGGATTCCTATATTACATCTCCTTCATAGATGATTTTCCAGGAAGACATGGATATATTTCCTAAGGAAGAAAGTATATGTTTTCGAGAAATTCAAAGACTTTAAATCTCTTGTAGAAAACCAGATAGAAAAGAAGATTAAGGTGCTAAGAACTAACAACGGTGGTGAATTCTGTGGAAACGAATTTGATAAGTTCTACAAGCAGTGTGGCATAGCACACCAAAATACCACACCATATACCTCACAAAAAAATGGAGTTGCTGAGAGAATGAACATAATATTGATGGACAAGACAAGGAGCATGCTCAATGGTGTTAGGTGGAACAACCAACCCTGGTTGCAAGGAGGCTAGAACAAGTAAGAAAACTAGTCGAAATGTATAGTCCACCCAAATTTCGTTCTGCATTTGTGTTAACTGCCACCGAAGATGAGCCCAAGTCGGTCAGTGATCTGAAAGGATGTAGGAAACATCTCAGAAGTTTCAGAAGCGTCCCAGGAGGCTCATAATGGCCTCGACAAATGAGAAAGGGAAAATATTCAAAGTATTCAAAGCTTAGTGAAATTGACATCATCGTGAAGAGCATGTCGTAATCTTTCCAACGGCGTAAACGGTTCGTCAAACAGAGTTACAGATCAAACGATATTCGCAGTCAAAGTTTTGGTCAACCTAGCCCAGTCAAGAAGGATGTGTCAACATCCATACTGTTGACATCAACATCAGTGTGGATGACATCAACATCCGAACAGGGTATGTGGCACACACAGAGATTGACATGTGTCATGATGACATCAAAATGGCGATATGGAAACACCACAGGCTGGCACGTGTCACTCAATTTTGGCATTTTCAGGTCGACACGTGGACCAATGAGAAAGTGCCACGTGGTAATCCGTACAACCACATGGTGGGCCCTATAGGACATGGCAGGTGGCATGGCATCCATACAGGATGTGGTAGGTGATATGGAAAGCATAGTGTCAGTGACATCACCATGCTATCGTGGCCTGATGACAGTGTGCCATGTGGCATGCTGATTTGGCACTTTGGGCTGCCAAATGGGCCAATAAAAATGTGACATGTGGCACCCCCAAATGACACCACGTGGCACCACCCACGAGAAAATATGTGGTCCTCTCATAGAATGACACTTGGTGCCATTCGCTGGACGACACGTGGTAGGGACACGTAGGCAGATGACTGTACTAGGTCCAACCAATGAATGGTCGCCACGTGGCCTAGTATTGGACTGCCACATGGGAGCAGGCAAATGCCCAATGAGGGCCCATAACCAAAATTCCAAAATTAGAAAGGGTTGGCCAACGACCAACCCCAGTCCGCCAAAATTAGCAGTGGTTCCACCAATCCTGGTGGTGAACCCCGCCATACCCGATCCACCAAAGTTAGCGGTGGTTCCACTATATCTGGTAGGTCACGCTCTAGGATCTCGATGGACAATGCATTAAATGCACATCCGTGCAGGGGTCTCGTCAAAGGTTGGCGCCATTTATAAATCCAACGACGATAACTCCAAAACTAGCGGAGTTGGAATAATGGTTTTTACCCACATTTGGCAATGGTTACAACGTAGTGTACCAAAGGGGAGGCCCACGGGTTTGACCCCAGGACCTCCCCCAAACCAACACCTTATTTAGCCCTCCGCCAACTACTAGGCCAACGATCTTTGTTGGTTAATCTGACCATGTTTTTTATTAAAAGGTGATTTTCTCCAATGCATGAGACAGATGAGAGTGCGTGCTAGCCTGTAAGAGGCCGTATCGGGCACAGATTTTGATGCAGTTTAGTGCATTTATTGTAGAGTTGCACGTAGATTGAGGCAAAGGACTAGAGGAGGCCTGAAGGTGACAGTGTCCGATGGAGATAATTTGACAGTCGATTTTGGGTAATTTGACAATGCAAATCCAATGACGAGGTCTGTTTCGACATCAGAGACTCCGATCAACATGCTAAATTCTGAAGAAGCCAATGTAAGCATGTTTTTCATTATGTTGTTTTATCATTAAATGTTGCAACATAATATGCTTGATACAGGTTTGAAGGAGCATGGAGAGGATCCAACAAGACAACAAGATCAAATTATTCCTTCTATTTCCTTCTTTCTTCTCTTTTTATACATAAACAAATCAGTGAAATGTGAAAGAGAAATTTTGGCACTTAGATGATAAGTGACCAACGAAGTAGTACAAAATCTCATGGGTTTCGAGATCTGTGTATGGGATGCATATATGCTTGGATCTGAGCAACAGATCTAAGGCTTTTGATAGCTCCATATTGATGGGGGTTATTGCTTATTCTTTCTCTTTTTTCTGTATTGAGTATGTGGGAATGATGTCCATGACAACATCATGGATGCCTCATGAGCATGAAAACTTGTGAAGCTTGTAAACATTCTTGATCACATTTTGATCTCTTGTTTCCGTCATTACAATGAGGAGAATAAAACGATCAAGCTTTGGAGCATGACCTGGAGATGTAGCCCACATCGGGTAAACTCCGTTATCAAGGGAAGTGTCATATCTATTATGTGTATTATGTTCTTATGTTGTTTTTCCATGAATTTCCGCACATAGAATATTAAATGCAAGCATGACATATAACACATAAGGAAGCTAAAAGAGGTTTTCACTTTGGATTCAATCCTATAAAGAATTCAACTATACCTTTAATTGAAATATGCTCAAGTAAAACGATCTATAACTGACCTTTGAAGGAGTGGCAGGATCAAACAATTATTGGAAACTAATCCCCCCGAGTTCATATCAAGTGGTATCAGAGAAGGCTTGATACCGGTTGCAGGTATTGAAGTTCAAAATGGCAATATCACCAAGACAGTTGTGGTTCGATGAGCTTCAAAAGCTCAACCAAATCCTTCAAGCAGAGAATGTTGGACTGAAGACATTGTTACATGTTGCAGAGGAGGAGAACCAAAGGTTGCAAGAGCAGCTGCAAGCCATGAAGGCACAAACAGGGGAAGGCTCTACGAATGAGATTGTGGTAAGACCATTTTGTGACCATGGAAACTTCACCAGTTATGGGTTTGAACATGACAGTGCAGACCATGACAACTTCACCAATTATGGGTTCAGACATGACTGTGCAAATGTATGCACACTTCTTCAAGCAAGTGAAGATGACATCCAAACATCCAGAAACCAAGGAGGATTCCTAGAAGCATCATCCACTGATCCTTCTCACCAGGAACAATTGGACACACCTCAAGAAGCAGACCAAGAGTCCCAGCTTGGGATGATGGAGGTAAATAAACCATGTGTGGTTCCTTTATTGATTAATGTTGATGACTCTTTTAAATTCCTTGAACAACATGCTTCTTGCATCAGCTTAAAGTTGATGGGAAAAATGAGATACAAAGGAGGAGGCCTTGGAGCCAATGGCCAAGGTATTGTGGATCCCATAGAGGCAATGGTTTGGCCTCGATATGCTGGTATAGGTTATGTCCCAAAGGATGTTGGAGAAAGCTCCAAAACAATTCGGGAAGAAGACCCCAGGACAATCACTGAGACTCCAGAAGTCAACAGTTCATCAGGAGATGAAATTGATTCAGTGTAGGCTGAGAGAAAAACTTCTCATGATTGAGGATTTGAGACATCTCTAGGGAGAGATGAGAATCACAATGAAAGAGATGAGGCCAACTCTTATTTCCAGTCTTATTCCAGAGGCAACTCACTGAGGTATAAGAAATATTGAAACTCTAAAATTCCATTTGATTATAAGCATTTTAATAATATACAACAGAGCTTGTGGCATCAAATATCATGCACTTTTTGTGGATTGAATAACCACACAGTGTCCCAGTGTTGGAAGAGAAAATCCTTGTGCAGGAAGGTTATGGTAACCAGGAAAAAGATGAGGATAGAAGATCACTCTCCACACACAGAAAGGAGCAGGGGAAATACACCTTTGAAGAAGAAAGGCTACTGCAGCCATTTGTAGCCGAGATGGACATAATGAGGCCACTTGTTGGGCCTTACATCAATATCTACGTCCAAAGGGGAACATGAAGACCAGGCAGACACCTCCAAGGGAGACATCCAATCAGGCAGTGCTGCAGGGAAAACTTGCATCGGGAGGAAACCAACTACTAGAGAAAGGACAACTCGGTAAAGAGGACATGTTCGACAGAATGACTGAACTAATGTGGAAAATACTTGAGTTAGTCGAGAGTGACCATATTTGTAAATCACATGTTGCGATTCAATCCCCATAGAAGGGTATTGTGTAAAAGTGATAATTGTTTCATATCATTTCTTTTCTTGCACATGTTGATATTTTTAGGCCTTGTGAAGTAGTTTGGGTATGGGTTTTCTTATTGTAAGTCCAATGGACATGAAAATTATAATGTAAATACTTTTGGGGAATAAAATCCCTTTCAGTTGGGAGGTGTGATCCAGAAGGATCTAGGGAACATCTCAGAAGTTTCATAAGTGTCCCAGGAGGCTTAGAATGGCCCCGACAAATGAGAAAGGGCGAAAATTCAAAGTCTTCAAAGCTTAATGAAATCAACATCATCGCGAAGAGCACATCGTAATATTTCCAATGGTGTAAACGGTTCGTCAAACAGAGTTACGTATCGAAATATATTCGCAGTCAAAGTTTTGGTCAACCTAGCCCAGTCAGTAGGGATGAGTCAACATCTGTATTGCTGACGTCAACATCAGTATAGATGACGTCAACATCCATACAGGTTACACGGCACACACAAATATCGACACGTGTCATGATGACGTTAGCATCAACGATCATAATTCAACACGTCACAGCCCATTAGAGGGCATCCAGCACGTCCTAGAAGGGTTATTAAATAATTCAACATAAAAAAAAAATTTAATTTCAATTTTTGAAAATTATTCCGGAAAAGTTAAAAAAACCTAAAATTTCCTAGGAAGGGTAATATTTTAAATTTCCCGTCATTAAAATTTCCTGGTTACCAATTAACACTCCACTCAACACTGGTCAGTGGTGTACAATGTACACTATACAGGTACATAAATGTTGCTTCATGCGAAATTGGTAACATTGAAGTTTGAACAAGTTCCCTTCGAGAATCGAAATCTGAATCTCCTTACCCTAACTCAGAGTCTGTAACATTGGTAGTTTTTCACTGAATTTTCCGGAGAAGTTGGCTATGGAGGAAGAAAAAGCTGTCAAGTCCACATTACTAGCCTTGCCCGCTGTTTCTGTCTGTGACCTCCTGTCGATTGTGGTAAGGAA
Source organism: Picea mariana (assembly GCA_032191745.1). Taxonomy (NCBI): domain Eukaryota; kingdom Viridiplantae; phylum Streptophyta; class Pinopsida; order Pinales; family Pinaceae; genus Picea; species Picea mariana. Next base: position 9,718 of record JASDQU010349204.1, read on the forward strand.
CCCGAGCTCTTTACTTTATTTACTACTATATATGCATATACATTCTTCAAGATTTTGAAACTGCTAACAAATTAAGCAGTTTCTCCAAGTCTGATATACAACCGAAAAAGTTTATGAAATAACTTATAGTGGCACCATAATCTTGCACAACATTTGCAAAAGGCACCCAACTGTTTATTACTGTAGTAGTTTCATGCCTTGGAAGCTCTTAGTTCTATTAGCACTACAGAGGTATTGGGTAGTTATCCAGACTTTTGCTCTGGCTGGGAGTCGCAACCAACTAATGCATTATAGGTAGTTGTGGGTCATCAATAGGACCACAGATGGTGTTATAAACATTTTTATCCATGTCTTGTATGTGATTTAATACTGGGTCCTATCATAAAGCAATGCCGAGTTAATCAAATACTAGTAGATTTTCCATACCTGAAATTTTTTCCCTTGAATGATCAAACGAACGGATGACAGAGGGCCACTCCACAACGTGCAATTAATCTTTCCTCTGCTATTGGTGACGATGGGGCAAAAAAAAAATTTCCACTGAAGGGCATGACCCTGTATGGAGGAGTTGAAGCTTGAGAGGGTGGCGGGAGTAACCCTACTTAATAAAATGCTCTTCAATTGAACTGCAGCAGGTGTATAAGCCTCGCCATTAGATGAATATAAAGCAGTGCAGGTGAGGAATCCAGATTGCCCAGTCGTGCAAACTAGTAAAGCCATGGAACCCAAAGTCTATGCTAAAATCTACCACTTAGATAGTAATTAGGTTGGTTTATGTCTGTAACTGGGAAATATGTCGAGAATTCATGAATGGTAATTTTTTGATGTTGAATTATTTAATAACCCTTATAAAATAGGTAACCAATTCAATCTTTCCACCTTGCTAGGCACCTCCAAAATTAGAACAGAACCTTGATAATGATGCCTTAAATTATTATCTATCATTAGAAACCATCCTCGAGGCAATTGGATCAAAGAAAATTGGATATGTGCAAAAATAGTGCCTCTCTGCCCTGTCTACGCTTTCGATGGCTAGGAGAGGCAAAATTTGATCCTGTTAGCCATCGAAAGCTCAAATTTTGGTGGCTAAGGACAGTTAAAAATGTTTGTCTAAGTCACTGAAAAACCTGTTTCAAAAATCACACATAGTAATAACACTTCACTTATGATGATTCGAGCATGTGATAAGACATGTTGACCATTTCAAATCTCCCTGCGATTTCGGTGGCTAGGAGAGCCCCGAATTTCGCGTTTAAGCCACCGAAAGCTAGGGCTTTCGGTGGCTTAGAAGCCCTTTTGAAAAGGCACTTAGCCACCGAAACCTGTATTTTGAGTTTTTTGAAATAAAAACTAAATCAAATGTTTTTCAAAGTTTATTACAAGCTTAAAGCTCTTTAAAATGAGCCTTAAAAAATTTATAAATGTTTTTTCTAATAACAACCCAACACCTAATCAAATGAAATTGACTAATTTATTTGAGGAGATAACGTTAATCTTACAGGGATCGGCTATGGTGAGGGTTTTGTGAATCTTTAGGTTTAATGGCATGAACGATGCGATTTGCTTTAGGTTTGCTAGTTTGTCTAGAAGATAAAAGCTTATTGTAAATAGTCCAAAGGACATTCTCTAGCATTGATGTTCTTGCAGGTAGTACTGTAGCAATGTTGATGGGAAAAGCCATTGTTTTTCGAGGCATTGAAGTTATTCTTTATCCAGTTCCTTGAAAGTCAATGACTACTAAATAGTCACAGAAGGTGAATACTTATTAAATTATGCTACTGATGGCTACAATTGATTTTTTTTTTATCAGTTTCAACTTCCTTGTATACCTGTATAGAGTAAAGGCCTTGTCCATCCCAAACACTATTCATTTATTTTTGTATCAGTCAAAAGATTTAATTGCTTCCCGTTATGAAATTGTCAAACTTACTGCTATGCTGTAGGATTTTAAACAATCCTACATTCTCAATCTTACTTCAATTTTAACAGTTAAAGAAAAACAGGTTTGGATTAATGTTACTCATTGTAAAGAGACATACAAATGATTTTATTCCCATTTAATTTGTATTTTTATATTCCCTATTTTTTTTTTTTTATTGTGTATAGGTATAAATTATTGAAAAATGTCACCTCTGGATCGTCCTAAAAAGGATAAAAAACCACGTTCAATAGCTGATGCATTTGACAATGCTCTAACCAACCATGCAACTCTAAAAATGAAGTATATGATCATCCATTTGAAGGCCACGAATCAGATAGTGCAGAACTTCTTGAAAAGGAACCAACATTAAAGAGGCCCAAAAGAGCATTCAAGTCCAACTGGAAGACAAGATTCCCATGGGCTTATGCCGTAAAAGATTGTAATGGTGTTGAAAGGATGAAGTGTTCATGGTGTGTAAAATTTAAAAGGGAAACTCCATTTGCTAAAGATGGAAGTACGACCCTTCAAGTTAGTGGTCTAAACATCCATGCAACATCAGAGGCTCATAAATTTTCTTTGCAACTTTTAGAGGGGGAAAGAAAATGAAGTACTCTTCCAATTACTAAACATGTAG
>JASDQU010349205.1:0-11868 GCA_032191745.1 Picea mariana
TACTGTTTAAAAGATATCTGCTGAATGAAGAAATCCATAATAAGATCTCTGGATGTACTATTGTTTTCATAAGAATATACTACTACTGATCTGTATGAAGTAGACTAAGGTTTGTCAGTGAAAGAAAAGTTAAAACAATTATTGATAGCTCAAATACTGATTCACCCCCCCTCTCGGTATTTCTGAACACTATCTAGATCCTGAACGCTGACAATGGTGACAATGGCGAAAAAAATCACGTCAGGGGTATATTTCCCGGACTCAGTTTGTTGTTGAGCTCTATGTCTGCTTTGATACTGATACCCACTATCTCGGGCATTTGACCAAGTTGAAATAGTCCGGCATAGTGGAAGTCTTCATCACTTCTTTTGAGCATTTGACCTTTCATACAGAGGGAATTTCATATTCATTCTTCCGTGAATTCTTTATCAGTGGTCTCAAGGATGAAATCTGATCCCAGGTTCTCATGGCCCATCCTTCAACTTCGTTGGAAGCTACTCAACGTGCTAAAGAGGCCCAACAAGTTTTTTTTTTCTAGAACAAAAAAACCCCTTTTGTTCCTCGCCCTTGACCCGTTAATCCTTACACCCCTGTCACTCCCCTCAAGGTCCAGAAACTAACTAGGGCTAAAATGGTTGAACGCCAACTAAAGGGTCTTTTCTATAATTGTGATGAAAATTATTTTCCGGGGCACAAGTGTAAGGAACAAAAACTATTTATGGCCATTTTCGAAGATGTCCCTGAAGAGGATGTGACAATTCCCTTGGTTGAAGAACCCTCCCTTATTGATGCCACTCAGGAGCCTACTGACCCACTTATTTCCTTGCATTCCCTCACTGGCTTCTCGGCCCCACAAACTCTCAAGCTCATTAGCTACATTAAGCACATGAAGGTCATCATCCTTGTAGACGGTGGTAGAACCCACAATTTTATTCATCGTCACATTGCCCAAGAAACCAATTGCTATATTCGTGTTGTCAATAATTTTCAAATCATGATAGCCAATGGTGGGTCCATGAAATGTGGTGGGCGTTGTGAAAATGTTTGTCTTCAAATTGGACATTACCAACCGAAATCTCATATGTTTTCCATTGACATGGGAGGTTGTGACATTGTGTTAGATGTTGAATGGTTACGCACTTTGGGTCCCATTATTACGGATTTTAAGGAATTAACCATGCAATTCCAATAGGAAGGACAAAGGTATCAATTCCAAGGTTTCACAATTGTTTCTCCTGAGATCATTAGTTCCCATCATATGGAAAATATCCTCAAGAAATGCCACTCCATTATCATTTCTCAACTTCATTATATGCAAGCCATTGAAACACCCTATGTGCATCCTGACCTCCAAGATATCCTTTCCAAACATCAAGCTATTTTTTCCACCCCTTAGGGAATTCCTCCTTCTCGTGGTGTTCATGATCATTCCATTCCCCTTGTTCCTGGCAGTCTTCCTCCCAATGCTTTCCCTTATCGTCACCCCTTTGCCCAAAATAATGAAATTGAGAAAATAGTGCAGGAGTTGCTCCAAGCAGGTGTTATCCACCCCAGTACCTGCCCTTATTCTTCCCCTGTTGTCATGGTACTTAAGAAAGAAGGTACTTGGGGCATGTGTCCCAAATTTCATGCCCTCAATAAGCTCACCATCAAGGACAAGTTCCCCATTCCTGTCATTTATGATCTCTTGGATGAGTTGAGTGGTGCTCAATACTTCACTAAACTTGATATTTGTTCTGGCTACCACCAAATACATATGCAAGAAGCTGACATACCCAAGACTGCATTTCGAACTCATGAGGGTGACTATGAGTTTTTGGTCATGCCCTTTGGCCTATGTAATGCCCCCTCCACCTTCCAAATCCTCATGAATCATTTATTCCGTCATTTTATCCATCATTTTTTCTTAGTTTTCTTTGATAATATTCTCATCTATAGTAAAACATGGAAATCTCATCTTTCCCACGTGGATCAAATTCTCCATCTACTCTTGTAGCACCAAATTTTCATCAAATGCTCTATATGTGCCTTTGGAGCCTCATAAGTAGAGTACTTGGGTCATATTGTTGGAAAGGATGGTGACTGGGTGGATCCTAAAAATATTGAAGCAATGCAGAATTGGAATCACCCCAAGACTATCAAAAGATTGCATGGTTTTTTGGGTTTAACCGGATATTATCGCAAGTTTGTTCAGAATTATGGGAAGATTGTGGCCCCTCTCACTGCTCTCCTTAAAAATAATTCTTTCACTTGGACTCTCGTAGAGGATCAGGCTTTTCAAGATTTGAAGGAAGCTATGTGTACTACTCCGGTCTCGACCCTTCCTGATTTAACAAAAACCTTTTTCCTCGAATATGATGCCTCAGGAAGAGGAATTGGAGTTGTCCTGATGCAAGAAGGAAAACCTTTGGCCTTTACTAGAAAAAAATTGTCTGAACGACATTTGGACCAATCAATCTATGAAAAGGAAATGTTGGCTATTCTGCATGCAGTGGATCTATGGCGCCCTTATCTCCTAGGGAAACACSTCCAAATTAAGACATATCATCAAAGCCTCAAATRKTTTMTGGAGCAACAACCTTCCTCTCYAAAGMAACAAAAATGGGTAACTAATCTCTTTGGTTATGATTATGAAATCATTTACAAAAAAGGAAAATAAAATGTGGTTGCTAATGCTCTTTCTCGAAAATATGAAGATGAAGGGTCCCTTTTTTCCCTCTCCTTCACTATACCAGATTGGCTCCAAGTTGTGTGCCAAGAATGGCTACATGGTCCTAAAATATTGCATATGATCCAAAAATTGAAAGCCAACTCTCATGTTTCCCCAGGGTACTCTTGGCACAATGATGAACTTCGCTACAAAGGTCATTTGTATTTAAGTAAACAGTCACAACTCTAATCCACAGTGCTTTTTGAGCTTCATGCTACTCCCATAGCTGGGAATTCATGGTTTACCAAAACCTATGACTGGGTCAAATGTTCTTTTTTTTGGGATGGTATGAAAAAGGACGTCTTCACTTTTGTAGCAGAATGTGATGTTTTTCAATGCAACAAAGGAGAAACCATCAAACCTCCTAACACACTCCAACCGCTTTCAATTCCACCTTCTATTTGGAGGGACATATCTATGGATTTTATTGTGGGACTACCTAAATCAAGAAATAATTCTGTCATCATGGTGGTTGTGGATCGTCTTTCCAAGTATGCTTATTTTTGTTCTCTTCAACGCCCATTTACAACTATGGCTCAAATTTTCATGGATCATATCTTCAAGCTTCATGGCATGCCTCATTCTATTGTTTCTAATCAAGATCCAACTTTCACCAGAATTTTTTGGCAAGAACTGTTCAGACTCCAGGATACCCATTTGCATCTCAGCACTGCCTATCATCCCTAGACTGATGGTAAAACTGAAGTTGTCAATATGTGTTTGGAGACTTATTTGAGGTGTTTTTTTTTTGAAAATAAAAATCAATGGGCTCAATGGTTACCATTAGTTTAATGGTGGTACAACACTTCTTACCATACATCTATTCACATGAATCCTTTTGAAGAAGTATATGGAAAAAATCCACCTTCAGTTCTCTCCTACATTCCAGGTGTATCGAAGGTTTAGATGATTGACCAAACAATTACAGTTCACGAGGCTATTCTCTGTACCCTAAAAGAGAATTTGGTCATGGCTTAGAATCGCATGAAGAAACAAGTCGATCAAGGTTGCTCGGAATAACAATTTTCTTAAGGAGACCAGGTCCTTCTTTGATTGCAACCTTATAAGAAAACTTCACTCAAGGCCGAACATTGTCAGAAACTGGCACCCAAATTTTATGGTCCTTATACAGTTCTCAAGCACGTTGGGCAGGTGGCCTATCAGTTAGATTTACCCAATCATTCTAATCTCCATCTTGTTTTTCATGTCTCTTGCTTAAAGAAGGTGATTGGAACTAAGTGCCACACTCAAACCAACCTTCCTGATTTGGATGAAGAAGGATCCATTTGGTTGTAGCCACAAGAAGTTTTGGACTAGCGGGAGCGTCTTCTTTGTCAATGTACCATCAAGGAAGTGTTAGTTCAGTGGAAAGATACAACTCCAGCAGATGCCACTTGGCAACCCGCTACCATTATGCAACACTTTCCTCATCTCAAGCCTTGATGACAAGGCTAATTCTAAGGGGGAGAGAATATTAGGGACCTAACCTACCTAACCCCTCAAATGGGTAAAATAATATATTTCCATGTAATAAAGTTCAATATTAATAAGGCCTAGCAATAAGGAGGAATAAGTCAAATGTAAGAAGACCTAATAGAAGCTTCCACTTCTAGAAGGATCTTCCTCTAAATTGTTCTATTGATAGATATATTTAGTATAAATAGGAATAGAGGGTATGAGAAGTTTTGTCTTGGATATTATTGTAATAGAGATCTGCTTTGCTGGAGATTTCCCCCTCGAAGAGGCAAGTGAACATTGGTCTCAGTAATCAAAGTGCTCTTTTTGGTGTTATTCTGGTATTTATAAATATGTAATTGATTATTACAATAATATTTTACATATCATCAGTAAATGATTTTTCATGTTCTTTAAATAGAGATAACCGACCAACTATATGTTAAATCACATATCAAGTGTAATTAATATTGATAAGATATTTTGTGTAAAGCATGACTATGATCGGATTAATAAAGTAGAAAAACATGCTATAACTTAACACTACATTAGAACAAGTTGAACTTAACTTAATTCCTAGTGTCAAAATATCTTAATATCTTTTCTTAAGAACAACTTGGAGCAATTGAAGGATTTACAAAGTGGAAAAATGAAAAGGAATGGGGAATTAGAACCTATTCCCCTTTAATGACAATTCTTGAACACCTAACATAGACCAAAGTTTTAAGACCTTGCCTTATGTGAGGAGCTTCATGAAAATGTCAGCAACTTGATCCTTTGTATGGTAATAGAGTACTTCAAGGACATGCTCCCAAGGAAACATCTAAAAGAAATGCATGTATAGTTCAAGGTGTTTGTTTCACTTATGTTAACCTATCTCTTTAGCAAGCTAAATGACACTTTTTCTATCACACCAAAGAGTGGTTAGATGCCTATACTATAATCTAAACTCTGAAATGATCTATCTAACCAAAGAACTTATTGACTATTGCAAACTACTGCTTGATACTCTTTTTCTCAAGAAAGAGAAAGGTCATTTTGTTTCTTGCACTTAAGTGACAAGCCTATAAACAAGGTTGAAAACATATGTTGTTGCCAAACTTCTCATCATCATGGTCGTTGACCCTATCATATATGTTAAAAACCAACCAAAATAGGAGATGGACCCTTAAACTATATTGTATATCAAACTAAATCATATTCCATATATATCGAAATATCTTGTTTGTTTCTTTCCAAAGGATTTTGTGGTGTCCTTGCATATACAAAACAACAAGACCAAGAGAAAAGGAGATGTCAGGGAGAGTATCTATACTTTTATTATCTCAACTTTTAATAAAAATTCATAAATTCCACCTTTCCTTAGAGGTTACCTAGATCTAATCCCTAAGAGATTTCAACTTTAAGGCTAGTGTCAAATATCTAGCTGATAAAAAGAAAAAAGAAAAAAAAATACTCCACTTCACTATAATTTAGTCAAAATCACTAGGCAACACAAGAGAAAATATATTGAACATGTGTAATTCAATTTCAACATGTTACACTTTTTTCGTGACAATATAAGAGATCTGAAATAACTTTATTACAACAAATTATGCAAAAGTAAATATTCCCTCTTATGTTCAAGATATATGTTAAATCTGTTAAAATTTTCAGCCATATGTTATGTTAAATCAATAGGAGCAACAATTTTTGGAATTTAGCCAATCAACAAGCCAACACAAGTTGAAAATTAGATATACAAGTACACAATAAATTGATAGTTAATATACTTCATTAGTATACAAGAGATGAAGTACATGTACATACTCACAGTTTATCAAAATCTAGTACAATATAAATCTCTCCAAACCCTAGCTAGGGAAACCATGAAAACCTTAGCCACCAACGTTTCCTATCTAAGAACTGCTCTTAACAAAAGCTAGTTTCTTAGTCAAAGATCTTCCTTTGATTCTACAGTTTCATCCCACTAGTGTGTAAGGCATTTCATTCTCTTCTCCTCTTCAACAATCATAACAAGTAGCACTTGGATTTCCAAAACCCTAGTCAGTCTTATCTTACAAGGGCTGCAAGAAGATTGCCTCTTTTAATATCTAGGGTTTATCACAAACCTTGGCTTCATTTCCTTCTTTAGGAAACCCTAACCCTAGAATTACTCTTGAACTTCTCCAAGAACTCTAGCACTTTGATATAAAGAGGAATAATAAATTGAAGAGTACAAAGAGAAAGAGAGATTAGGGCACTTCACTCCTCATGTCTCTAATACAAGTGAGTGATGGATGAATCCATAGGATCAATTATGAACTTGTAAATTTCTCTCTCCTCCCTTTATTTATATGAGAGGTGAGGGTGGTGTTGTGCCTACAACAACCTTCCATTGAATTTCTTTGTCTCAGAGAAATTAAATGACCCCCCTTACTAAATTTTTTATATAAGATAAGAAAATCATAGGTAACCTATCACTTCTAACTAATCGAGGTATTTATAGGGGAATCATAATTTTCCTTGTGTAATCCCAACTAATTGATGGTTTGATGTCCATAATGACAATGCACATATATTTTCTCCAAAATTTATTTTTTCTCTCTTGCAGAGTTGAAAAGTTCTTAAGCTCCTTTTGAAGATTGAGTCTTGATTGATAATTTAGTTGTTTGTGTAAATGTATAGCTCTGAAAGCTATCGGGACACACTAATCATATTTTCCTAACTGGGAAGACAAATGTCATTGTAATAAAGATTTCTCCGAAGTCCAAAGATCGAATGACATATCGAGTTACCTTTTTTGGATAATTTTTATCGGGATGTTGGTAATGCAATGTATGGTATCTTTCCAAAACTCGAATACCGATGCTCTATCAGGTTGAATCTCCCTTTTCGATTTCCATCCCCATTGGAAAGTAGAGAGTGTAATGATCACTATTTCTTTCAAATGGTTTTTAATGATAAGAAAATCACAAACACCTCATGTGATCCAAAAAGGATCCAGAGAAGACTAAGGACAACTCAGAATTCACAGAAGCAACTTAGGAAGTTCAAAATGGCCTCAACAGACAGAGAAAGGGAAAAAAAATGAAGTCTTCAAAACTCAATGAAAGTAGCATCATCGAAAAGAGAATGTTACAAGATTTCCAACGACGCAAATGGATCGTCAAATGGAGTTACGGATCGAAATATATTCGCGGTCAAAGTTTGGTCAACCTAGTCTAGTTAGCAGGGGATGCGTCAACATCCATACTGCTAACTTCAACATCAGTACGGATGATGTTATAATCCATACAAAATACGTGGCATGCAAGAGGTGACATGTGTCATGATGACATGGAAGCACTAGAGGCTTCCACGTGTCACTCATTTTTGGATTTTTTGGGTCGAGTAGTGGACCAATGAAAAAACACCACGTGGTAGTCCATACAGCCATATGGTAGACCGTATGGTGATGTGGCAAGATGATGTGGAAGGATGATATGGCAGTTGAGGTGGTAGACTATAAGCTGGCGTGGAAGGTTATTGTACAATTGGTTCACATGGCCCAATGGTTGGTTTCCATGTGGCAGTGGGAAAATGCCCAATGAGGGCCCGAGAACCAATTTCCAAAAATAAAAAAATTGGTGGGTCCGCCAAATCTGGCGGGACCCTGCCAGATCTAGCGCCCAATGGTCACATATAAATAACTACTAAAGTTGGTGGAACCACCATTTAAATATATACATATAAGTTACAACACTAGTACATATGACCAAACTTGCCACGATTTTTCGTTGCTATTACCACACTTATCCGTTGCAATTTCCACGAAAGCCAAGGACTATTTTTCATCGCTATATCCACGAACCAGGTGTTAGTGAAACAATGACAAAATTATCCCTCCACGTGTCATCACCATCAATATAGGTTAACCTTATACATCATCGCAATTACGACGAAACTTCGTCACAATAGGGACAAAAAACCGTGCTAATGTAAAAAAATTGTGGAAAGTTGCGACGCAAAAGCATGGTAATAGTGATAGAAATTTATGGCAAGAAAAAACTTGCAATGTAGATTCTATATGTGTGACGCAAAACTGTGGCAAAGTGCGACGAACTTTTGTCGCTATTTCCACGGTTGTTCAAAATAAAATTTGCCTTCCGACGAACTATCGTCGATATTGCGACAAGTCCTTTAAGTTAAAAAAAAAAAAATACATGAGATATCGTATTACCATATTACAATGTCTCTACTTTCTCAACAAAATGCAAGAAGTTATTTTCAAAAACAATTTAGGATAGTGATTTTTCCTGAGTGGGATGGTGACCTTGTCATTCAACAAGATAGGAAGTAATTCATTGATGACAAATGTAGCAGGTGTGCAGGTCCACTAGTGTATGGATATTATCTGCTAAGTGGCAGACTTGAACTTCCTCTTCCAAAATAAATGGCTCATATAGCTTGAGATGATTGACATAAATGATATTATGGATTTCTAGAAAGGAAGGGAAATACTAATGACAACCATTGTCATTAATATATTGAAGAACAATATAGGGACAATAGCAAATAGGCTTGAGTTTTTTATGATGCTACCCCTTAAAACATTGTTTGTCCATATACAACCAAAGTCAGTCACCAATTTGAAACTAGACAAAGCCTTGATGGTGATCCTAGAGGGATTTATAATGAGCTAGGGAGGATTGAAGGGAATTAGTAACCAAATAATGAATGCTAGATAATTTATGAACCTATGAGAATCTATACATTTTACCTCGCCTTATAGGAACTCCTATCCATAATATGTGAATAATAGCAAGATGCAAAGAATGAGCAATGCAAGAAATTATATAGGGGTAATATGAGGGTCTTTGCAATGTACATGAGATACATTGTTGTTGTGAGGGAATCCTCCATCAACTAGGCATATATATCCCATGGTACATGTGAAGACCCCTATACCTTGAGAATTAGTGTAAGGTAAAACTACAAGGTGTGCCATGTGGATTAGTGTAATGTTAGGCAAGTAGAAGACAAATGAGAAAGAAATATTGGTAGACAAACATTGCATGTTAAGCACACAATTTTGACATGGGGGAACAAGTGAACTTAATCACTTCATAATAATGATAGAAACTAAACTATGAAATGTAAATAATGAAATAAAAAGAAATAATCCTAACTATCATGTAAATGATGCAATGGCTAAATTAGGAGATTAGAGATGAGTAATTTCTAATTACTATATTAATTGAACAATAACTAGAACATGTAAGTAAACCATGAGTGAGTCTAACAATAATAATAACATCTCAACTATAAAATCATTAATAATATTAAGAGTGACAAGGAGATACTTTCACTTACTTATACATGAGGTAGGATGGTGTAGGAACATGTTTAACTAGATACCTACATCAAAAAGGTTAGCATATTACCACAAGTGAGGTAGGATTAGAAACATGATATCTTATGGAAAGGATGGAGGATAGATGAAAAGGTAAAGATGGGAGGTTGTGGTGTTAGGGTAGTTCTAACAAAGGCAAGAGAAAGAAGTTGATGGCACTGGCATGACATTGGAAAAAGGCGTGAGTTGACATAAACTGACTAAGAGTGAACATGAGCGAGAGAGGAAACACACTCTAAAATAGGGTTATCACAAGAATAAATGTGACATATGACAACTTGGAGTTAAAGTGAGCGTAACAAATGACATTCATTGTTCTAGTATTTATGTAGTCATTAAGGCGCCATACACTAGTCAAGGACATATCATGAGTCCCATGTGACATATGATAATCTGGAGAGTGTGAGCATAATAGGCATCATAAACTAGTAATATAGAGTCATCAAAAGCACAAAAACGACACATTATAGCCTAGATTTATTGCAAGAATGAGAGGTGTCATACATCAATGGGGTATTTTATGCAAGCGTAGGAGGCGACATGCATCAACCTAAGTTCAATGCAAGTGTAGAGGTGAAAAATACCAATGGTATGCCAGTGGAGGAGAGAGGATCAAAGGAAGATATGATGTCACCAATGGGAGGGGCTCCATAGTTGCAAGCTATGGAATGTGACCATTAAGGGGGACATCTTGGAAAACTGACCAAAGAAGTGATAGTTGATCCTAGCTAGGTAGAGGTTATCTCAAGTAGGGTCTTTCTTGAGATAATGACCTAGAAGGGACCGATTGATATTATGACCAAATAAAAATGGAGAAAAAGGGGTGTAAGGAAGAAGAGCTAAGGAGGAGAGGCAATACTTTCCCCAAACATTTGAAGGACTAGGAAAGAGGAAGAGTATGTAGGAGAGCATGGAACACTAGGAGAGGAAGAAGATGAGGGGAGAACTAGGTAATATTGGGTGCTACCAGGTAAGAAGTGGCTAGAGTTGATAATGGGAAGTCTAAGCTAGCCCAAAAAAAATCCTAATAGGAACAAGGCTTCATTCAACTTGATAAAAATGTGTTAAGACATGGGACCTTTTTAATGTTAGCAAATGTTGATTTTGAAAACTAATGGAAAGATAAGGAAAATAGAAGGCATAGAAGAACAAGTGGCTACCTCATTCTTGTAGCCAACGAGAGGACAAAGGAAAGCAATTATGGAACTAGGTATAATAGATCATATATGTATTTTGTTAATTCGTGTGTGGTAGAAAAAAAAATAATGAGTTAAAAATCATTGGGGAGGTTTGGGATTTAGAATGAGAATAGAAGAGTGAGAATGCATCCAAGTAGAAGGATGAGAATGTATTATTTAGAGAGTTTGGAAGAGGGATAGTGAAACCATGTGAGATGAGATGGATTGATGTGATGTAAAAGTGAGAGAGAAAGGTATTTATGTATTATGTTTTGTTGGGTCCTAACATTATAAGTAAGAGGTATTTCAAGAGGTGAGTTCATAGTTTTTGTAATCTTTATAGAGTTGATAAGTATTGCAATGAGAATCTTATAAAGAATTTCATTGTTTTTGATTGGGTAGAAGGATGAGAAGGTATCATTTGGAATGTGTGGAAGAGAGAAAGTGAAACCATATGAAATGGTTCGATGTGAGTTACAGCTAAGAGAGAAAGATATTTATGTAGGATGTCATGGTCACATCATTACATGGAAAGGGTATTGCAATAAAGATGAGTTCATAGGTTTTGTTATCTTTAAAGAGTTGATAGGTATTTCAATGGACATCTTATAAAGCATTTCATTGTTGTTCATATGATATGTTGAAGAGTAAATTAGAGTAATCAAGGGGAGATACATAACATTCAACATTCTCTTGAAAAATACCTATGACAAGTGTGACTCCACAATGTTTATTAATGAGATGATGAGTTTCGTCCTATTGTACAAAGCTCCAATGATAAGGAGAGGGGTGAAGAGTGATGGAAAATCCGATTATTTTGGTTACAATTGTCAAGGATTATAGTGGCAAGTTGGTCTTTGATCTAACAATTATGGGTAAAAGGGAGACTTAGAGAGGGGAATAAATTTCATTCATCATTATGAGTAACGAGGGATCTTTTTCAATAGAGTTTGGAATAGGTACTATTTTTTGTTTAGGAGAAGTGTCCAAATATTGGTGTACCCTAGGATCATCAAGGGATTTCTCATCTATGTACAAGGATTTGGATGTGAATTATTATTATAAGAATAAGCATTTTTTAGTAGTGTCCTTTGGAGCCTTATAATACTTGCACTAACATGTGGGATGAGAGGAGGGGTCTAGATTATTGG
>JASDQU010349206.1:0-12269 GCA_032191745.1 Picea mariana
AACTTCGGGGTCGATATTCGATAAGGAATTCTTGTTATTAGTTCAATCCCGAGTTTTAGGTCTATGGTAAATTCCAATTCCCTCTATGGAGGCATCCCAAGTAACTCCTCAGGGAAGACATCAACAAACTCTCTCACCACCGAAAGGTGTTCTAGACCTCCCTCTACTCCCTTCTCGTTTAACACAAGGATCACATAAATCTCACATCCCTTGCACATGCTCTTCCGTAGCTGCAAGGAAGAGATGAACCTCAAAGAAAATCCCTGGTTTCGACCTACAATCGTGTGTCTCTGTCCCTTTTCATTGACCAAGCTCAACCACTTCATCTTACAGTTGAATATCACCTCATGCGATTCCAACCAGTCCATACCGATCAGAACGTCATAAGATCCTAATATTGTGATGTATAGGTTGTCCCTGGTGACAAACTACCCCAGATTAAGGCTACAACCCGTAACCTTCCCACCAACCTTTTGTTTGGCTCCCGAAGCCATTTCTACAATTTAGCTAAAATCATCTGGTTCGACTACCTTTACCTTAATTTGTTTTGGTACTGCACTAGAAATAAAACTCTCAGTAGCCCTAAGATCTATCCAAATACCAAGGGTTTGGTCAGCGACGGTACCTAACGCCTCGAGCACAGTCGACTGGTGCTCTACCTAGCAGTTATTCACCTCTACATGAATCTGATGGGCCTTGCCCAAATATCCCATGGTAGTGGGTTTGACTGATCCAAATGCTCTATTCCTCTCCTAGAACTGTTCCTCAAAAATTTTCCATGACACGTCTTGAACTTCCAAGTTCAAAAGAGGCAGGAGTGTCTTCCACTATAAAAGAGCACTCTCCTTTAGTTGAAAGACTGCCAAGTAAACGTTCATGTTGGAGGTAGTTGCGAAGGGAAAATCACATTGCCATTCTCCAACCATGCCTTGATGGCTGAGCTGTCCACGAAACTCATGGACTTGAGAACTTATCCCTCTCAAGTTCTCAGTGAAAGATAATGGTACTGGCTGGGGCGTTGTGGACCCTCAGGGGTATAGGAACCCTAGCCTCATCTTAGTACACATAGTGTATGAAGGCCTTTGACATTCCCTGAAAGGACCTTTTTCAGGTCATCATCATCCATTACAACAANAATCATGCATCTCTATCCCTTGTCATCGACCAAGCTCAACCGCTTCATCTTACAGTTGAATATCACCTCATGCGATTCCAACCAGTCCATACTGATCAGAACTTCATAAGATCCTAATACTGTGATGTACAAGTTGGCCCTAGTGACAAACTACCCCAGGTTAAGGCTACAACCCGTAACCTTCCCGGCAACCTTTTGTTTGGCTCCTGAAGCTATTTCTACAAATCTAAAATCATTTGGTTCGACTACCTTTACCTTAATTCGTTTTGGTGCTGCACCAGAAATGAAACACTCGGTAGCCCTGGGATCTATCCAAATACCAAGGTTCTAGTCAGCGATGGTACTTGATGCCTCGAGCATAGCCAACTGATGCTCTGCCTGGCAGTTATTTACCTCTACGTGAATCTGATGGGTCTTGCCCAAATATCCCATGGTAGTGGGTTTGAATGATTCATATTCTCTAGTCCTCTCCCAGAACGGTTCCTCGAACATTTCCCATGACACATCTTCAACTTCCAAGTTCAAAAGAGGCAGGAGTGTCTTCCACCATAAAAGAGAACTCCCCTTTAGTTGAAAGACTGCCAAGTGGACCTTCATGTTGGAGGTAGTTGCGAAGGGAAAATCACATTGACATTCTCAAACCATGCCTCGATGGCTAAGTTTTCCACGACACTCGTGGACTTGAGAACTTATCCCTCTCGATTTCTTGGTGAAAGCTAATGGTACTGGCTGGGGTGTTGTGGACCCTTAGGGGTATAGGAACCCTGGCATCATCTTAGTACAGATAGTGTATGAAGGCCTTTGACATTCCCTGAAAGGACCTTTTTTAGGTCATCATCATCCATTACAACAATCAGATCTAGCCCAAGGACTTGTTCCTCCATTTGGGGGTTAGAATCCGAGGGTGTGGGCACTTCTGAAGGCATCGCACCTCCTTCCTTGACACCACGCTACGAACCTCTGTGACGTCCTCTAATTGAGATCACCACATGGACACGTTAAATTTTTTAGTTAGCGATAGGTTAATACTCAAGGGTTTACAATAGTGGAAAGCATGGAGATCCACAGTCACAGAGTTGAACCTGCTCTGATACCATATGTAATGACCCCCGTCATTATGACTACAAGCGATGCTAGTAAGTGAATTTTTTTTATTTTTTTTGAAGCAGGAAGGCAACAATGACAACAGTTAAACAACAAACTTTATGACAAACACAACGCATGTAGATAAGGAAACAGACAACAATGACTCATAACACTAGAACATCATGCAAATGGACAAAACATTCAATAATCAATAGGCCGATAAAAATGACCACCAGACTAACACAAGAAAGACAATGCTTACAAGATAAAGGACAACCCTGACAATCCTGACACAACGGCCTCGACGACTGGTAACTAGAAACCTCTAGGGTGCACAAAACCTAATGCATCAAGGTGTTACAAATCAAGTACCAACATCAATTACAATGAACAAATGCCCACATGGGGAAGCACAGACTTTGGCCAAGTTATCAGACACCTCTATCCATCAAGGTGCGCAATGATCCCCTCATCAAGAATCATTCCGTCACCTGGTGATAGGTGTGACAATAAAATTGTTGGCATGCTTATAGGAAGAGTGTGCTTGTAATTGATGGAAAGAACATCAACGATGATGGAATATTTGTAGCATTGATGGAAAACAGGAAAGCAGAGATGATAGCACCGGGAATGACTAGACCATGAGAAATTGTTGTCTACAAGCTCAGGAGGACAAGCACCGAGAACAGTGTTGGAGTTTCCAGATATACATAGGTTATCATGAAGGCCACAAGGAGCATGCACGAGATTCCTTAGAATTTGTGAGTTTGCAAAAGGAGTTAAGTTGAGAAGGGTTGACGCCAAGTTATTTGGAAAGGATCCATCGACATTCTTGAAGGAAAGTAGAGATCCCTAGAGAGAAGAGGAACTAATATCCATGGGCTGTTAGATCCAGTGGAGTTGCAAAGAGGATAAGCCAAGGAGTCATTCAACATTCCAAAGCTACGAAGGAATCTTGGTCTTCCATTGAGGCATGACACGTGGTGAGAGATCAGCATTGCACTGATTCACAAATCGGGAAATCAGAGATAGGAGAAGAAAAAACTCACGACGTCTGAGTTTGCGAAGGTGATCACAGTCCTTGATCGAGGAATGTTGTGGGCCATTGATCTAATGTAAGAGTAAGTTTGGAAATCCAAGAAAGGAGGTGTTCTAACCTTCGAAATCAAGAGTGGTGAAATCTAGAAGTGCGAAGGCACAATCTGGACCGTCTATCAAGGAATGTCATTGGTCATTGATATGGCATGATGAAGTTCGGATTTTGGGAGCTTGGACTTTGAAGAATCGAGGAGAGATAACTCGCAATATCGTGAAATGCGAAGTCACGAAGCACCTTTTTTACTGGTGTGTGGTCACAGCCAGAGGTCACGTCAACAAAGAATAAGGGAAGGAGCTAGCATTGTTAGGATCCTCTTCGTAGATTGGGAGTTGGGAAAATCGAGGTGACTTGCAACAGAATATACGATGTGTGAAGTCGTGAAGTGCCTTTTGGATAGGCGTCTGATCACAGTTCATGGTCACGTAAAAGGAAGGGGCTTAGCCAGAAAATATAGTGCCCACTGTGTAGTTTTCTCAAGAATGGAAAAGGCACCAAAGGAATGAGTGCGCAAAGGTTCTCTCTGTGTAACTGTCAGAACAAACTGATTATAGCTGCCAGAAATGACTGATTGTATCTGCTAGAGAATTCAAAGAGCTTCAGGGTGATTGCCAGAGGAGATGAAGAGTCTTGAGATAATTTCTAGAGGAAAGAAAGATCATCATAGAGACAATTGATAGATGGAAAAGTGTCGAAGACTGTAACTACCAGAGAAGCCAAGAATATCAGGATAACGACCACTGATGATGAACAGACTGTGGATAACTACCAAAGAATATGAAGAGTTGCAAGGATGATCTGGCAGAGGACTTGGAATGAAAAAAATATGCAAAACAGAGAAGAGAAGGTGGGGCTTCTTTAATTGGGAGAGTCATGCTTGTAGAGGGCGTGACAAACTGATGCGCGGAAGAGCAGAGGGGAGGCATAGTGCATAGAATTTGCATGGCACATAAAGAATAAAACACAGAATAATGATATAGAACAAAATGCATATCTAATAGAGGAAGATAAAGTTGAGGTACACATGCAGAGAGAGAGCAGAAGAATAGAAAGAATAAGAAGATGTGAGCAGGAAGACACTGATGTTGGTAGAGAAGAGAAGTGTATAAGAATAGTGATGAGACTTGTAAGCCATTGATAAATATTGTATCATTGTAATAAATTTCAGTAACAAAGATATATATCTCAGGGTGGTAGGGTGGTTCTAGGGAGGACTGTTTTCCTTTGAGTTTCAAGTGGGTGCTTGAACACAGGGAGTTGTGGCTTCCATCTAGTTGTAGTAAAAAAAAACAAGGTGGTGTGGTGGTGCAAGGGAGAACCATTTTTCTTTGTTATACATGTTGGTGCCTGTGTGACTGGAATTTGGTGCTTCCATCCGTTTGGTGTTGGAACAATCAAGGAGTTGATGCTTCCTTCTAGTGGGTGCTAGAGAAACCTGAGACTTGGTGCTCTTAGCAAGTTGCATCTTGTTAAAGAGGAGGTTGTAGCCTCATTTTGAGTTGGTTCTCAAAGAATGATGATGTACAAAACATAAAATACTACCTATCATTCTAAGAAGAAGAGGTTTTCTCCCTTTATGGGTTTCCTCATGAATATCTGTCTCTATGTATATTATATGTGTGATTGATGGTTATTATTTCTATTGTTCATGTCTAGCATGATTTTGATGATCACATGGAGAAGATTAATAATATTTTAATAGGCATAAGATTGTTTAATCATAGTAACAACTGATTCAACCCCCCCCCCCTCTCAGTTGTCTTATTAATTTCAATAATTCATATCAAAGCGGGTTCCTTTTATTTAAAGGTAGAACAGTAAGCTTAAACATGACAAGTCATGAAGGAATTTCAACCAATAAGCCTCCTCTTTTTGATGGAACAAATTTTCCTTTCTGGAAGGTTAGAATGAGAACATACATTATGGCCTTAGGTGTTGATGTTTGGGATGTTGTAGAGAATGGATACACAAAACCTGTTGTGCTATCTTCCAAAGATGATAAGTTAGAATTTAGATTCAATGCCAAGGCAATGAATCCTATCTTGAGTGGTCTTGCTGAAGATGAATTTGTAAAGGTGATGCATCTTGAATATGCCAAAGAGATGTGGGATAAACTTATTAGCAGTTATGAAGGAAATGAGAAAGTAAAATATGCCAAACTTCAGACATATAGATTGAAATTTGGACAACTAAATATGAATGAGGGTGAAACAATTAGTAAATACTTCTTAAGAGTTGAGGAGCTTTTGAATGCCATGAAGGGTCTTTGTGAGAAGATTGAAGATGCATTTTTAGTTCAGAAGATTTTAAAATCTCTGCTTGATAGATTTAATCCAAAAGTTTCTGCAATAGAAGAACTGAATGATCTTAAGACTCTGTCTATTGATCAAATCCTAGGAACTCTAACTACTTATGAAATGAGTATTAGTAAATACAAATACACCACTAGAGAAACATCTTTTAAAGCAGACAAGAACACTGATTCAGAATTAGATGATGTTGAGGCAAAATTTGTGAGGAGGTTAAAGAAAGGATCAGGTAAATACCAAGGCAAGATTCCATTTAAATGTTTCAACTGTGGTAAGATAGGTCATTTTTCATCTAAGTGTCCTCAAAAAGAAAAATACTAGAACTCTAATGATGAAAATAAATACAATTGTAAGAAATATAGTAAAAAGAAAAGTTTGAGTACAAATAATGATGACTCCTTAGAAGACATAGATTGTGACTCATCTTGTGAAGATAAGGTGAATGATTTTATTCTTATGGCCATGGAGACCTTGATGATGAATACACATGTAGTGACATGAATGAATAATAATTTGTGGTTGATATGGAAGGTGAACTAATCATTGCTTTCGAAGAGATTGACAGACTCAAACTTAAGAAGAGAAAACAAAAACAATTATTGATGCAGTTTAAAAAGAATGGTAGAGAACCAAGTGAAGATATTGTTTTGTTAAAAGTATAATTAGAAGAATCAAAGAAAATAGAAGATATTATAAAAAAAAATTAGCAGAGAAGAAGGTGAGGTGCGAAGCTCTAGAAGCTGAAGTAGTGGTTGTCAGAAAATATCCAGAGAAATTGCAGGCCTTATATCATCATAATATGACAAGTATTAAAGCCTCGGAAGGATTAGCCACCATTCTAACTCAGCAAGGGAATCCAAATTTGAAAACTGGTTTGGGTTATGAAGAAGGATCAAGTAGTGGTCATCCAATCAACAAAGAATCCATCAAATTTGTCAAGTCTACAATCATTGACAACAACAAACTTGTAGAACAATGAAATAATGCATCCTATGCTCAAGGAAATCATCAACATGGAAGAAATCGACCTGCTCAAAGAAGATAACCATTTTCTTGGTACAAATAATTTTTCTATGGATATTGTTTTATCTGCTCTAACTTTGGTCACAAAGCTGTAAATTATTCTTTAAGATTTAGATATGAGTAGTCAAGATACTCAAGGAATAAATATATGTCACAACAAAGAATGATACAACCAAGTAAAAAACAACCACATACTGCAAATCATGTGATGGTTGGGAAAAATATGCAGGTTAAGCATAACAATCATTATGATGCTTTATTCAATGAACCAAAATGTTATATTTGCTATAATTATGGACATAAATATGCATATTGTTGCTAAAGAACTATAAGCCAGATTTAAATCCCTCTTCTGAAAATTTCAAGGTTTGGAAGAAGAAAGAACATGACAAGTGTGGATTAGTTTTGTCAGCTCAAAGACAGAAGAACCCCTGGTATATTGACAGTGGATGTTCCAAACATATGACTGGAGACAAAAGCAAGCTTCTGACTCTAAGTGAAAGCAAATCAGGGAATGCAACTTTTGGAAATGATGCACCAGGAAAAATCAAAGGTAAAGGAATGGTAAGTCTAAGTAACAGCAAAGGGAAAGCTCAATATGTGCTGCTTGTAAATGGTTTGAAACATAATCTTCTTAGTGTCAGTCAATTTTGTGATAGAGGATGTGAATTTGTTTTCACTTCTAAAGGTTGTAAAATACAATCTGTGAACTCAGGAAAATTGATTGCAAAGGGAATAAGAACAAAAAACAATGTCTATGTTTTGAAACAAGATAAAGAAGAATGCCATTTAAGTAAGTATGATGAAAGTTGGCTATGGCATAGGAGACTTGGACACCTAAATTTTGATCATCTAATCAAAATTAGAAACAACGGGGTAGTAAAATATCTTCCAAACATATCAAAGCCATATGATTCTATATGTAAACCTTGCCAAATAGGAAAGCTTACTCAAACACAGTTTAAATCTAAGAACTTTCCATCAACAAAAAAACCTCATCAGTTAGTACATATGGATTTATGTGTACCATCAAGGAAGGAAGGTACGGGAAAAGAAAATTACTTCATGTTGATTATTGATGATTATTCTAGACTTACATGGGTTGCCTTTCTGAAAGAAAAATCTGAAGCATTTGAAAAATTAAAAGTGTTTAAGGCTCTAACTGAGAATCAAACAGGAAAAAGATTGAAGGAAGTAAGGTATGATAGAGGAGGAGAGTTTAGTTCAGGGTACTTTAATGAGCTTTGTGATAAACCTGGGATCAAAAGAGAGTATACTATTCCAAGAACTCCACAGCAAAATGGAGTAGTTGAGAGGCATAATAGATCAGTTCAATAGATGGCAAGATCAATGATGAATGAAAGGAATATTGCTTAGACATATTGGGTAGAAGAAATTCATACAACTATACATATTCTTAACAAATCTCATCTCAGGCCACAAAGTGACAAGACTCCTTATGAACTATGGTTTGGAAGACCTCCTTCAATCAAGCATTTTAAAGTCTTTGGGAGTAAGTGTTATATCAAGAATAATGATGAAAATCTTGGAAAATATGATGACAAGGATGATGAAGGTATCTTCTTAGGGTATTATACAAACAGTAAAGGTTAAAGATGATATAATAAGAGGCTACATAAAATGTTTGATTGTATTGACATAAAAGTCGATGAAGAAATCCTGGTACGAAATGTAAGCAGTATTGAACCAACCACAGAGGATATATTTGAAGTTGAAGATGATCAGGTCCAAGAATAGAAAATAGAAGACTCTGAGTCAGATGAAGATACAAATACTCAGGCAGACTCATATCAACAGACAGAAACAAAAGAACCTCTCACAACTATTTGAAAGAATCATCTTGAAAAAAAAAATTAGTGATAGAAATAAAGGAGTTCTGACAAGAAGGCAATTGATTAAAGACTCATAAAAATCTCATATTGTGTTCCTATTAATGATTGAACCCAAAAATTTTGGTGAAGCCAACAAGAATGATGATTGGATTAGAGTTATGAATGAAGAGCTTGATCAGATGTAGAAGAACAATACATGGGAGTTTGTTCCCAGACTTGTAGATAAGAATGTAATAGGCTCCAAATGGTTGTTTAAGAATAAAACGAATGAACAAGGAGAAATTGTTAGGAATAAATCCAGATTGGTCTGTAAGAGGTATGCATAATTTGAAGGACAGGATTTTGATAAAACCTTTGCACCAGTGGCAAGATTGGAATCCATCAGAATGTTCCTTGCCTATGCATGTCATGAGAACTTTAAAGTATATCAGATGGATGTTAAGTGAACATTTCTTAATGGAGATCTAGAAGAAGAAGTATGTATGGAGAAACCTAAAGGATTTTCATTGACAGATAATCCTGACTATGTCTGCAAGCTAAAAAAGGAACTATATGGACTGAAATAGCCACCATGAGCTTGGTATTATACACTGGACAATTTTTTACAACATAAAGGGTTCAAGAAAGGTACTGTTAACAATTATCTATACATTAAGTCTGAATGTGATGATTTATTAATTGTTTTGGTTTATGTAGATGAAATTATTTTTGAATGTACTAATTACCCTTCTATTCAGTGGTTTTCTAATGCTATGCAAACTGAGTTTGAGATGTCCATGATAGGAGAACTGTCATATTTTCTTGGTTTACAAATCAGTCAGAGTTCTACAGGGTTATTTATCTCTCAATAAAAGTATTTGAAAGAGATGTTGAAGAAGTTTCAGATGGAATATTCCTCTCTTTTTAGTGCACCTATGGTGGTTGGTTGCAAGCTCAGTAAAGATGATATTTCACCTGATATTGATCAAATAACATATTGATCAATGATAGGAAGTCTTATGTACATCACAACATCTCGTCTTGATATAATGCAAGTTGTTGGAATGGTAGGTCTTTATCAATCTTCTCCTAAACAAAGTCATTTAGCAACTGTCAAGAGAATATTCAAATATTTGAAGGGTACAATGACTTATGGTATTTGGTATCCTAGAAATTAGAATTTTCAATTAACTACATATTTAGATGCTGATTGGGAAAATTGTTTGGATCAAAGAAAGATCACCAGTGGAGGTGCATTCTTCTTAGGTGATTCATTAGTCACATGGCTTAGTAAGAAGAAAGTATCTATTTCATTATCAAATAAAAAGGCCAAGTACAATGTTGTTGCTACTTTTTGGACTCGGATATTATTGATGATTCAAACTCTTGCAGATTTGGAGGTAAATTATACTGATCCCATTCCACTTCACCGCAATAACACCAGTGCCATTAGTGTCTCCAAGAATCCTGTGCTTCATTCCAATACTAAGCATATACCAATAAAATATCATTATCTCAAAGATAATGTTACAAACAGAATTGTTCAGCTAAATTATATTCCATCCCAATATCAGATTGTTGATATCTTCACTAAACCGCTTGCAATAGCTCAGTTTGAGTATCTACGCCATAAGTTGGGAGTGAACCTGTTATCTAGTTAAAATAGACTATATTATCAGGGGGATAGTGCTTATTGTATCTCTGATCAGGGGGAGAATAGATTCACTCTCAGTTTTCTTTGACATTGATGTTAAAGGGGCAGAAAAAGGTTTTGTTTGGATGCTACAGTTGGAGGTCTAAGTAGAATAGTGCATCCTTTCAGGGTTTCCATCAATGCCAAAGAAGGAGATTGTTGGCATGTTTACAGGAAGAGTGTTCTTGTCATTGATGGAAAGAACAACAACGATGATGGCATATTGGTAGAATTGATGGAAATACAGAAAGCAGAGATGATAGCATTAGGAATGACTAGACCATGAGAATTTGTTGTCTACAAGCTCAGGAGGATGAGCACCGGCCAGATTGTTGGAGTTTCCATATAGCTAGAGGTTATCATGAAGTCCGCAAGGAATGTGCGCAGGATTTCTTAGAATTTGTGATTTTGCAGAAGGAGTTCAGCTCAGAAGGGTTGACGTCAAGTTATCTGGAAAGGAGCCATCGACATTCTTGAAGGACAGTAGAGATCCTTGGAGAGAAGAGGAACTAATAGTTGTGGGCTATTAGATCTAGTGGAGTTGTAAAGAGGATAAGCCGAGGAGTCATTCAACACTCTAAAGATGTGAGGAATCCTAACCATCCATTGAGAAAAGACACGTGGCAAGAGATTAGCATTGCACTGATTCGCAAATCGAGAAATCAGAGATAGGAGAAATGAAAACTTGCAACATCCAAGTTCTCGAAGGTGATCATAGCCATTGATAGAGTAATGTCATGGATCATTGATTTGATGCAAGTGCAAGTTCGAGAATCAAATAAAGGAGGTGTTATAACCTCCGACATCGCGAGTTGTGAAATATCAAAGTGCGAAGGAGAGATCTGGACCGTTGATTGAGGAATGTCATGGGTCGTTGATACGACATGACAAAGTTTGGAGTTTGGGAGCTTAGACTTTGAATAATGGAGGAGAAATAAATTACAAAATGCAAAGTTGTGAAGCACCTTTTCGAATGGCCTGTGGTCACAACTAGAGGTCATGTCAATGAAGAATAAGGGAAGGCACTAGCATTTCTAGGCTCCTCTTCAGAGATTGGGAGTTGGGAAAATCGAGGTGTCTCACAGAATAATATACGATGCATGAAGTTGCGAAGTGCCTTTTGGATAGGCCTCTAATCATAGTTCATGGTCACATAAAAGGAAGGGACTTAGCGAGAAGATCTAGTGTCCACTATGTAGTTTTATCATGAAGGGAAAAGGCACCAAAGGGATGAGCATGCAAAGGTTCTCTCAGTAACTGTTGGAACGAACTGATTGTAACTTCCAGAAGTGACTAATTGTATCTGCTAGAGAATTCAAAGAGATTCAGAGTGATCACCAGAGGAGATGAAGAGTCTCGAGATAATTGCCAGAGGAATGAAGGATCATCATAGAGACAATTGACAGATAAAAAAGTGTTGAAGACTGTAAATGCCAGAGAAGCCAAGAATCTTAGTATAACGACCATTGATGATGAACAGATTGTGGATAACTGTCATAGAATACGAAGACTTGCTAGGATGATCTGGAAGAGGACCTGGCATGAAAAAAAGATGCAGAACAGAGAAGAGAAGGTGGGGCTTCTTTAATTGGGAGAGTCATGCTTGTAGAGGGTTTGATGAACTGATGCACAGAAGAGCAGAGGGGAGGCGTAGCACATAGAATGGACATGGTGCACAGAGCATAAAACATAAAAGAATGAGATAGAAAAAAAATACATATCTGAGAGAGGAAGATAAAACCGAGGTGCACATGCAGAGATCGAGAAGAAGAATAGAAAGCACACGAAGATGTGAGCAGGAAGGCACTGATGCATCTAGAGAAGAGCTTTGTAGCAGACTAGTGATGAGACTAGTAAGCCATTGATAAATATTGTATCACTGTAATAAATTTTAGTAACAAAGATTTATATCTGAGGGTGGTAAGGTGGTGTTAGGGAGGAATGTTTTCCTCTGCGTTTCAAGTGGGTGCTTGAACAGAGGGAGTTGTGGCTTCCATCTGGTTGCAGCCAGAAAAACCAAGGTGGTAGGGTGGTGCAAGGGAGAACCATTCTTCTCTGTTATATAGGTTGATGCTTGTGTGACTAGAAGTTAGTG